>JAHIAM010014879.1:0-11224 GCA_021605205.1 Aegilops longissima | reverse complement strand
ACCCCGATAAACTCTACGACGCTGACGCTCCTATAGAACATGAAAACTAGAAGTTCTTTGTAGGTGTTTTTGATAGGTTTGCAAGAAAGTAAAGAGCAAGTAAATAAAAGCTAGGGTTTTAGATGAAGACACAACTAAATTAGTTTTAGTAAAGATCTTGTTTCACAAGAAAGTTATTTGTCCCTAGGCAACGAAAACTAGACCGGAATCATTATTGCAATTTTATTATAGGAGAGGCATAAGCTAACATACTTTCTCTACTTGGATCATATGCACTTATGATTGGAACCTAGCAAGCATCCACAACTACTAAAGATCATTAAGGTAAAACCCAACAATAGCATTAAAGCATCAAGTCCCTTTATCCCATATAAACAACCTACTTACTGGTTTGTGCTTCTGCCACGCCACCCACCATAAGCAAATCATGAACATATTGCAAACCCTACCGGAACTCACGCTATGCCGACACGGAGAGCACCATAGGACAATGATACGCCCATTTTGCATCATGCTTTTATATCAATATTTATTGCATTATGGGCTGTTATTACACATTATATCTCAATACTTATGTCTATTCTTCTTATTTTACAAGGTTTGCCATGAAGAGGGGAATGTCAGCTGGAATTTGGCCGAAAAGGAGCAAATGTTGGAAACCTATTCTCCACAATTCCAAAAGTCCCAAACTCCACAAACAACTTTTTGGATTATTTAAGAATTTATGAGCGAAAGAATAGGCCAGGGGCCCACACCTGCCCAGAGATGAGGGCGCCGAGGGCGCGCCCCATCTCCCGCCCTCTGGCCTCCGCGCCCATCTTCGCTATATCATCACTTTTACCCCGAAAAATCATGGGCAAGCTTACGGAAAACTCCGCCGCCACGAGGCGGAACTTGGGAATCAATCTAGGGCTCCGGAGCTGTTCGCCGGGAAACTCCGGAGGGGGAAATCATGACCAACGCTATCCCAACGATCCTCTCATCGAGAGGGGTCAATCTCCATCAACATCTTCACCAATACCATCTCCTCTAAAACCCTAGTTCATCTCTTGTATCCAATCTTGTATCAAAACCACAAATTGGTACCGTGGGTTGCTAGTAGTGTTGATTACCCTTGTAGTTGATGCTAATTAGTTTACTTGGTGGAAGATCATATGTTCAGATCCTTTATGCATATTATTAATCCTCTGATTATGAACATGAATATGCTTTGTGAGTAGTTACGCTTTGTTCCCGAGGACATGGGTGAAGTCTTGCTATTAGTAGTCATGTGAATATGGTATTCCTTCGATATTTTGATGAGATGTATGTTGTCTTTCCTCTAGTGGTGTTATGTGAACGCCGATACATGACCTTCACCATTATTTGGGCCTAGAGGAAGGCATAGGGAAGTAATAAGTAGATGATGGGTTGCTAGAGTGACAGAATCTTAAACCCTAGTTTATGCGTTGCTTCGTTAGGGGTTGAATGGACCCATATGTTTAATGTTGTGGTTAGGTTTACCTTAATTACCCTTTTTGTAGTTGCGGATGCTTGCAATAGGGGTTAATCATAAGGGGATGCTTGTCTGTTAGGACAGTACCCAAGTACCGGTCCACCCACATATCAAATTATCAAAGTACCGAACGGAATCTTATTAACGTGATGAAAACTAGCTTGACGATAATTTCCAATGTGTCCCGGAGCTCCTTCTTCATTATTAGAATTTGTCCAGGCTTATCCTTTGCTACATAAAGGATTGGGCCACTTTCTGCACTTTATTTACTTTATTTACTTTTTGCTCGTTACTTATTTATCTTATCCAAAACTATCTATCACTTACTATTTCAGGCTTGCAGAGAAAACCCATCGAAACCGCTTATCATTTCCTTCTACCTCGTGGGTTCGACACTCTTACTTATCGAAGGACTATGATAGATCCCCTATACTTGTGGGTCATCAAGACTCTTTTCCGGCCGCTGCCGGAGTGTAGCTTTGGTGAGTGGAACTTGGTAAGGAAACATTTATATAGTGTGCTGAAATTTTCTTACTTTGTCACTATGGAAACTAATCCTTTAGGGGCTTGTTTGGGGTATCTTCACCCCAACCGAAGAGCAAAGAGATGCTCCTCAACCTACTGAACTTTATGAAAATATTCACTTTGAGATTCCTTCGTATGATAGAAAAATTGTTAGCTAATCCTTTTGCAGAGACGGAACTTTGCATCCCGATTTACACCTTATCTTTGTGGATGAAGTTTTGGATTATTTAAGCTTGTATTCCGATGATGTTGTCAAAAGGAAGGTCTTCCTTTATCTTTGAAGGAGATGCAATGACATGGTATAGGCTATGTGATGATACGAGATCTTGGAATTATAGATTGAAGTTGGAATTTCACCGAAGTTCTATCCTATGCATCTTGTTCATCGTGATCGTAATTACATATATAATTTCTGGCCTCACGAAGGAGAAAGCATCGCCAAGCTTGGGGAGGTTTAAGTCAATGTTTATTCATGCCCCAATCATGAGCTCTCTCGGAAATGATTATTCAGAATTTTTATGCTCGGCTTTTCTTGATAATCGCAACTTGCTCGACACTTCTGTTGGTTCCATATGTCAAGACTATTGATTTCAAATGGGACTTATTGGAAAGAATTAAACACAACTCAAGATTGGGGTTCCGGATGGTAAGGAGTCGTATGACACCTAAGTTCGATTGTGTTAAATCTTTTATGAACCGATGCTTCCGTGGATTTAGCTCTAAGTATGGACTTGACTCGAGATAGTAGCTACTTTTTGTGAAACTTTTGCTACTCACGCTGATCTCCCTAAAGAGAAGTGGTTTAAATATAATCCCCTGGAAGTGAAAGTAGTTGCACCTATTAATGAAGAAAAGACTATTACCTAAGTGATCCTATTGTTCCTACCGCTTATGTTGAAAACCTCCTTTCCCGTTAGGATAAAAGATCATGCCAAAGCTTCACGTTGTTTGTAAGAGTAATACTAGGACTTATACACCTCCCGAGCAAATTAATGTTGAACCTAGTATTGCATGGTTAAAGATCTCTTGGATGAGGACTTAGATGGGCATGTTATTTCTTTATTGGTGAGATTGATATTGCTAGACCATACTAAGACACGGAGACGTTGTAGGCACGCCTTTATTTCTATTAAAATAGGAGATCATTGTTATCATGGCTTATGTGATATGGGTGCTAGTGCTAGCGATACCTTATGATCTATAAAAGAAATTATGCACGATATTGCACCTGTTGAATTGGAAGACATTGATGTTACTATTAAGCTTGCTAATAGGGACACCATTAAACCTATTGGGATTGTTAGAGATGTTGAAGTCTTGTGTGGGAATATTAAATACCCTGCTGATTTTCTTGTTCTTGCATCCCCACAAGATGATTTTTGTCCCATTATTTTGGTAGACCTTCTTGAATACTTCTAGTGCTAAGATTAATTGTGAAAATATCTTCATGTTGGTATAGATGGTATGTCTCATGAGTTCAATTTTGCTAAGTTTAGTAGACAACCTCGTGAAACGGAACCACCTAGTAAAGATGAGATTATTGGTCTTGCTTCCATTACTGTTCCTCCAACTAATCCGTTAGAACATTATTTGTTAGACCATGAAAACGATATGTTTATGAAGGAAAGGGAAGAAATAGATGAAGTGTTCCTTAAACAAGAACCTATGCTGAAACATAACCTTCCTGTTGAAATTTGGGGATCCCCTCCACCCAAGGGTGATCCTGTTTGAACTCAAACCTTACCGTAATCTTAAGTATGCTTATCTTGATGAAAAGAAATATATCATGTTATTATTAGTGCTAACCTTTCAGAGAAGGAAGAAGAAAGATTATTGAAAACTCAAGAAGCACCGAGCTGCTATTGGATATACTCGATGATCTTAAGGGCATTAGTCCCACATTATGTCAACACAAAATTTCAAAGGGAGAAAGATGCCAAACCAGTTAGAGATCCTCAAAGACGATTAAATCCCAAAATGAAGGAAGTGGTAAGAAAGGAGATTCTAAAACTCCTTGAGGCAGGTATTATTTATCCTGCTGTCGATAGTGAATGGGTAAGCCCTGTCCATTGTGTCCCTAAAAGGGAGGTATTACCGTTGTTCCTAATGATAAAGATGAATTGATCCCGCAAAGAATTATTACAGGTTATAGGATGGTAATTGATTTTCGTAAGTTAAATAAAGCTACTAAGAAAGATCATTACCCTTTACCTTTATTGATCAAATGCTAGAAAGGCTATCCAAACACACACATTTTTGCTTTCTAGATGGTTATTCGCTTCTCTCAAATACCGTGTCCCAAGGATCAACCTAAAACTAATTTTACTTGCCCTTTTGGTACTTTTGCTTATAGAGTATGCCTTTTGGTTTATGTAATGCACCGCTACTTTTCAAAGATGCATGATGGCTATATTTTCTGATTTTTGTGAAAAGATTTGTGAGGTATTCATGGATGATTTCTCCGCTATGGATCCTCTTTGATGATTGTTTGAGCAACCTTGATCGAAGTTTTGCGTAGATGCTAAGACACTAGTCTCGCCCTGAATTTGGGAAAAGTGTCACTTTATGGTTAATGAAGGCATTGTCTTGGGGCACAAGATCTCCGAGAGAGGTATTGAAGTTAAGCCAAAGTTGATGCTATTAAAGATGCCATGTCCCAAGGACATAAAAGGTATAAGAAGTTTCCTTGGTCATGCCACTTTTATAGGAGGTTCATTAAGACTTTTCTAAAATCTCTAGGCCTCTGACTAATTTATTGCAAAAGATATTCCTTTTGTCTTTGATGATGATTGTGTAGAAGCATTTGAAACACTTAAGAAAGCCTTGATCATGCACCTATTGTTCAGCCACCTGATTGAATTTACCTTAAATTATGTGCGATGCTAGTGATTATGTCAGAGGTGCTTTTTAGGGCAAAGAGTCGATAAGAATTGAATGTTATCCAAGATGCTAGTAAGACTCTTGATACTGCCTAGAGAAATTATGCTACTACGAAAAAGAGTTCTTAGCCTTGTGTTTGCATGTGATAAGTTTAGACCTTATATGTTGATTCCAAAGTTACTATTCACACCGATCATGTTGCTATTAAATATCTTATGGAAAAGAAAGATGCTAAGTCTAGACTCATTAGATGGGTTCTCTTGCTCCAAGAATTGATTTGCATATTATTGATAGAAAGGGAGCTGAGAACCCTGCTGATAACTTGTCTAGGTTAGAGAATGTTCTTGATGACCCAACCGCCTATTAATGATAGCTTTGATGAACAATTAGTGGTCGCAATGCTTTCGATCGCTCCTTGGTATGCTAATTATGCTAATTACATTGTTGCTAAATATATACCGCCTAGTTTCACATACCAGCAAAAGAAAAGTTCTTTTATGATTTAAGACATTACTGGGAGATCCACACCTTTATAAAGAAGGAGTAGATGGTATTATTAGACGTTAGTGGAGCATGAACAGAACAAATCCTACGCAAGTGTCACTCAATCCTATGGAGGACACCACGCTGGAGATAGAACTGCACACAAGGTACTACCTGGTTTTTATTGGCCTACCTTTTCAAAGATGCTCATAAGTTTGTCTTATCTTGTGATGAATGTCAAAGAATAGGTAACATTAGTAGACGCCAAGAAATGCCTATGAATTGTTCTCTTGTTATTGAACCGCTTGATGTTTGGGGCTTTGATTATATGGGACCTTTCCTGCCTCCAATGGTTATACACATATTCTAGTTGTTGTTGATTACGTTACTAAGTGGGTAGAAGCTATTCCAACTAGTAGTGCTGATCATAACACTTCTATTAAAATGCTTAAAGAAGTTATTTCCGAGGTTTGGAGTCCCTAGATATCTTATGACCGATGGTGGTTCACACTTTATCCATGGTGCTTCAGAAGATGCTTGCTAAGTATGATGTCAATCATAGAATCGCATCTCCTTATCACCCGCAGTCTAGTGGTCAAGTAGAGTTGAGCAATAGAGAGCTCAAATTAATTTTGCAAAAGAATGTGAATAGATCTAGAAAGAATTGGTCCAAAAAACTTGATGATGCATTATGGGCCTATAGAACTGCATACAAAAATCCTATGGGTATGTCTCCATATAAGATGGTTTATGGAAAAGCATGTCATTTACCTCTTGAACTTGAACATAAAGCATATTGGGCTATTAAAGAGCTCAATTATGACTTCAAACTTGCCGGTGAGAAGAGGTTGTTTGATATTAGCTCACTTGATGAATGGAGAACCCAAGCATATGAGAATGCCAAGCTTTTCAAAGAAAAAGTCAAACGCTGGCATGATAAGAGGATACAAAAGCGTGAGTTTAACGAGGAGATTATGTGTTATTGTTCAACTCTCGCTTAAGATTTTTGCAGGAAAACTCTCTCAAAATGGGAAGATCCTACGCTATCGAGCAGGTCTATCGCTCGTGCTATAAAAATCAACAACTTCAAGGCACAAACCGAGGGTGGTAAACGGTCAAAGAATTAAACATTATATTTCAGGTAATCCTATCAATGTTGAAACTAATATTATGAAACCATAACCCTCAAGAATATATAAGGACACTTTCCGAACGCCTGCACTCAAAAGGCATAGGTACATGGTACGGTAGTAAACCAACTCCAAAACAACTCTAATGGCAATTTTATCAGTTTTGGATTATTTAAGAATTTTAGGAAGAAAGAAGTAGTCCGAAGGACACGAGGCTCCCACAGAGGAGGCCGACTGAGGGCGCGCTCGCCCTCGTGGGCACCTCGTGCCCCCGGACTCGCTTTTGTATGTTACGATTTTGGTGGTAAAAATTCATTATATATACTCCCAAAGGTTTTGACCACCGTATCACGCAAATATCCTCTGTTTCGCTTCGAGTTGTTCCGCTTGCAGAATAGCAAGATATCTTCTTAGGAGTCGCTTGGAGAGCGTGTTCACCCAACGCCAGTCCAGAGCAAATAGCGACGCCTATCACTTTGGACCATCAATAGAGGATGAGATGGAGGCGGATTTGAAATGGATAGATGCCATGGAGGAGGATCAAGAAGTTACCTCGGTCTTCGAACAGAATTCACTATGGGGAACTACCTAGCCTGGTTGTCCCTACCTCGTCACTCCTTCCAACTCTAGATTTCTTCTTATGAAAATATGAAAAGAGTTTCACTTGTTCTCCGTAGTATGCAGCATCCTTGGGTAAAAGGAGTTTGTCCGTTAGCAAGTCTCAAAGAAAATATGGACCTCAAACAACAAGTCAATAAGCTCGAGGAGGAGAACCGATCCTAAGGGCATAATCGCCAAGAAGATCATAACACCAACCGTGAAGAAGGAGAAATAATCACATGGGTATGGCACTCCCTTGGCAACCGCCAAGCTTGGGGAGGTGCCCGATCATATCACCATCACACTCCTATTTTTACCGCTTTATTTAGTTCGATCCTTTAGTAGTATCTTGATCTAGTAGTTTGAAGTTTTGATATCAAGTAGTTTTGAGTTTTGCATTGTGATCTCTTTATGTAAGCGAGTCCGTGCTATCCATAATAAAGATTAGTGTTGAGTCAAGGGCTTTGCCATGTTGCTATGATCTTGAGAAAGTAGAAAGAACAAAAGAGTTCATATTGATCTTATGGATAATGATAACTTCACACATAGAAAGTATGAGGCATAAAATTGTTGAGAGTTGATGAACGTAGCCTTGGTCATCGCTGCAATTAATAGGAAGTGATAAGGAAAGAAGGGTCACATATAAATATATTATCTTGGACATATTTTATGATTGTGAAGCACTCATTAAGTATGACATGCTAAAAGAGTTGACGTTGGACAAGGAAGACAACATAATGGTTTATGTTTTCCGACATCTCAGTTAAAGTATATTGCATTGACCTTCCAAACATGTTAGCTTGCCTTTCCCCTCATGCTAGCTAAATTCTTGCACCAAGTAGAGATACTACTTGTGCTTCCAAATATCCTTAAACCCAGTTTTGCCATGAGAGTCCACCATACCTACCTATGGATTGAGTAAGATCCTTCAAGTAAGTTGTCATCGTGCAAGCAATAAAATTGCTCTCTAAATATGTATGACTTATCGTCAGAGAAAATAAACTTTATAATGAACTTGTTGTGGAAGTAATAAAAGCGATGCATGCATAATAAAGGTCCACATACAAGGCAATATAAAGTGACGCTCTTTGCACTAAGACTTTATGCATCAACCCTAAACGCGATGACAACTCTCTGCTTCCTCGCAAGGGCCTATCTTTTACTTTATGTTTTACTTTATGCTTGAGTCAAGGTGATGCTCACCTTCCTTTTTATTTTTATCCTTTGGCAAGCTCCTCGTGTTTGAAAGATCATGGTACATATATCCAATTGGATGTAAGTTGGCATAGGCTATTATTGTTGACATCACCTAAAGGTGAATACGCTGGGAGGCAACACAATAAGCCCCTATCTTCTCAAAGGTCCGCTGAAACTCTATAACCACAAGTATTGCGTGAGTGTTAAAAATTATAGGGACTACGAGATAGTTGAGTATGTGAGCTTGTGAAAAGCTATATTATTGATTCTTTCCGATGTTACGATAAATTGCAATTGCTTCAATGACTGAGATTATAGTTTGTTAGTTCCCATAAGTTTTTGAACCATACTTAACATTTAATTGCTTATTACTTGAGCATAGGAAATTATATGACAAAATCCATATATGTTGATGTTATTAGAATGATCATGATGCCCTCATTCCAGATTTTATTTTTATCGACACCTCTATCTCTAAACATGTGGACATATTTTCGATTTTGCCACTTGAGGACAAGCGAGGTCTAACATTGGGGAGTTGATACGTCCATTTTGCATCATGCTTTTATATCAATATTTATTGCATTATGGGTTTTAACATTATATCTCAATACTTATGGCTATTCTCTTTATTTTACAAGGTTTACCATGAAGAGGGGAATGCCAGCCTCAATTGGCCGGAAAAGGAGCAAACGTTGAAACCTATTCTCCACAACTCCAAAAGTCCAAACTCCACAAAACAACTTTTTGAATTATTTAAGAATTTATGAGCGAAGAATAGGCCAGGGCCCACACTGCTCAGAGACGAGGCGCCCAAGGGCGCAGCCCCATCTCCGGGCCCCGTGGCCTCCGGCCCATCTTTCGCTATATCATCACTTTTACCCCGAAAAATCATGGGCAAGCTTACGGATTAAACTCCCCGCCACGAGGCGGAACCTTGGCGGAATCAATCTAGGGCTCGTGGAGCTGTTTCCGGGAAACTTCTCCCGGAGGGGAAATCATGACCAACGCCATCACCAACGATCCTCTCATCGAGAGGGGTCAATCTCCATCAACATCTTCACCAGCACCATCTCCTCTTAAAACCCTAGTTCATCTCTTGTATCCAATCTTGTATCAAAACCACAAATTGGTACTGTGGGTTGCTAGTAGTGTTGATTACTCCTTGTAATTGATGCTAATTGGTTTACTTGGTGGAAGATCATATGTTCAGATCATTTATGCATATTATTACCCTCCGATTATGAACATGAATATGCTTTGTGAGTAGTTACGCTTGTTCCCGAGGACATGGGTGAAGTCTTGCTATTAGTAGTCATGTGAATTTGGTATTCGCTCGACATTTTGATGAGATGTATGTTGTCTTTCCTCTAGTGGTGTTATGTGAACGCAATACATGACACTTCACCATTATTTGGGGCTAGAGGAAGGCATAGGGAAGTAATAAGTAGATGATGGGTTGCTAGAGTGACACAAGCTTAAACCCTAGTTTATGCGTGTTTCGTTAGGGGTTGATATGGACCCATATGTTTAATGTTGTGGTTAGGTTTACCTTAATACTCCTTTTTGTAGTTGCGGATGCTTGCAATAGGGGTTAATCATAAGTGGGATGCTTGTCCAAGTTAGGACAGTACCCAAGACCGCTCCACCCACATATCAAATTATCAAAGTACCGAACGTGATGAAAACTAGCTTGACGATAATTCCCAATGTGTCCTCGGGAGCTCCTTCTTCATTATTAGAATTTGTCCAGGCTTATCCTTTGCTACATAAAGGATTGGCCCACCTTGCTGCACTTTATTTACTTTATTTACTTTTTGCTTGTTACTATTTATCTTATCACAAAACTATCTATCACTTACTATTTCAAAGGCTTGCAGAGAAAACCTTATCGAAAACCGCTTATCATTTCCTTCCTCCTCGTTGGTTACACCTTTACTTAACGAAAGGACTACGATATATCCCCTAGACTTGTGGGTCATCGACAACACCAATAATAAAACATGCAACTCAAACCAATCTTGATCATCAAATAGCCGAGGATAAAAACAGATCTACTCAAACATCATAGGATAGCCAACATCATTGGGAAATAATATATAGCTGAACACCATGTTTAAGTAGAGATTACAGCGGTAAGAGAGAGGTTACACGCTGCATAGAGGGGGGAAGAGTTGGTGATGATGGCGGTGAAGTTGTTGGTGAAGTTGTTGGTGAAGATGGCGTGATGATGATGGCCCCAGGCCTCCGGCGCCACCGAAGCAAGGGGGAGAGGGCCCCTTCTTCTTCTTCTTCCTTGACCTCCTCCCTAGATGGGAGAAGGGTTTCCTCTCGGTACTTGGCTCCCATGGCGTGAGGGCGAGACTCCGAGATTGATCTATCTCTGCTCTCTCGCTTCGCCTCGCCGGCCTGCTTTCACCGCTTCGTATATATGGAGATCCGAATCGATTGGACTAAACATTCGTGATTTTTTCCCAAAAATAGCTTTCTAAAAGAAGAGTGTCAACCACCCACGGGTGGCCCACGAGGTTAGGGGCGCCTCACCTCGGGCCACCTGCACGCTATGTGGATTTTTCTTCCGAATTTTCCAAATATTCCAAAAATAAGCTCTGCATTTTATCCCGCTTGACTCCGTTTGATATGGATATTCAGCTAAACCAAAACATGCAATGCATTGGAACTGCACTGACCGATTAATATGTTAGTCCCAAAATAATTAAAAAGTTCCAAAAAGTATATGGAAGTTGAATAATATTGGCATGGAACAATCAAAATTATAGATACGACGGACGACAAGATCCCGCTTAATTCCTGCTCGCCTCGGTAGGTAAATGATAAAAGATAATTTTGATGTGGAATGCTACCTAGCATAATCTTGATCATATGTCTAATCATGGCATGAATATTAAGACAC
>JAHIAM010014878.1:0-13624 GCA_021605205.1 Aegilops longissima | reverse complement strand
CAAGACGACCCGGGACCCGCCAAGGGCAGCAGCCTTGGCGGCCTCTTCAACGGCGGGCTCGTCTGCGGTCCCTCCCCCGACGGGGGCGCCAGTTGTTGCCCCCCTCGCCGGGCGAACTTTCGCCCATCGGCTCCGGGCATGTATCCGGCGACTGAAAAGAAAGAACAAAAGCAAACGCTCAAAAGAAGAAAGAAAAAGAACCCAAGGAAATTTTCAGCAAGAGGGTTACCCGCGATGGGATCTGCAGCCATGGTCTCGGCAAACCGAGGATCACTGAGCTGTCCCTTGCCGGAGTAGTCTCCCTGCCGGAGAACGCCTCCTTGCCGGAGAATTCTTCCTGGCGCATAGTCGCAGATAGAATTTCGGCGCCCCGCACTTCGATGAGGCTGCTCCTTCCTACACAAACTAACAATGATATCAACAAAGAAGAAGCATCCATGCACACCTAACAAGAAGAAGTAAACCATGTAACGCTTCCAGGCTGGGGGCTGCTTGAGGAAGGGTTGCTGGTCCGCAAGGGGTCCGACGCCTCCTGTTGCCATGGGGATCCTTGATGACAACCACCGGGTCTTGGCTCTTCGACGCCTTCGGGACAACATCCCAAAAGGAAAGAGTTCGAATGAAGCAAATCAGATACAAGACAAAGCAACCAAATAGAAGAAATACAAGCACAAGATAGAAGCTTACTCTTCTTCTTTCTTCCTCGCTGAGCTGAGTGGGAGAGATCAACCGCCCGGCCCGTGAGAAGAGGCGGAGGAGTAGGTTCTCGACCGCTTACGGGGTGCAGCGTGGCTCGAGAGGATCCCGCCAGCTTGTTGGGCGGGGTGCCCTCATGCAACAAAGGCTTGCCAGGTGGAGCGGCGGCCGCCGCGGTGTTGGCCCATCCCGCCCTGGGCCACTTCCCTGCTTATGGAGACGCCTTCTGGTGGAGCTGGGCTCCGCCAGGCAAGCTACCCAAGGTGGGAGGAGGCGCCCGGCAGGCTGGCTCAACTTCGGCTCGCCTGCCTCCTCGCCGCAAGCCTCCGATCAGAAGGCTTGGCCCCTGCCTCGCCTCCACGATGAACCTGACCACCAAGGCAAGAGCTGCTGCCGCCTCCAGCTCGGGTGGCGGCGCGCCGATCTCGCCGGGTGGTGTCGCGGTGAGCTACTCTGCCGGGCGGATCGGCACTTCTTCCGCTATCAAGAACTGCCGCACGACGCAGTCCGCAGGTTTCTGCCAAAGTTGGAACCATCCTACGAATCGCACAACGGCATCATTGCGCGGATGCGTCGATAAGAATTGTTGCAAATGGGACGACCTCGCAACCTAAACCACTGGGTGATCGGGCCATGCTTGAACAGCTCCAAGAAGATCGATCCAACTCCAAGAGTGAAATTCCGCTTGAGGCCCGGGCAGCTTTCATGATGTCCGGGCCGATTTTGGAACTCCCGAGCAGGTCTCCTCCTCTCCGCAGGGATCGCGGCGGCGAAATTCGCGCCAATAGCGCCCATGGAGTCCGCAAGCCCGAGGCGCAAGATCCGGTCACGGCAATCTTCAACCTAGCATCTTCCGCGCCAAGTTGTTCCAATCGCTGCTGCCGACTATTGGAGTTTGGCGGCAGTGAAGGGCGCGGATTCTCCTCAACGATCCAACACCAATCGGGCTCTCCACTCCTCCCACTTGCTACGGAGCTCTCTTCCAGATAGGCTTTTCTTTCCGATCCCGAGACCCAAGCAATCCTCCGCAAGTGGCTCTCCTCTCAACGCTGGGCATGAAGAAGTGGCGGAAGAGGGCTACGCTTGGTGGATTCCGACAAAGTTTTCGGAAGGGCGAAAACGCCATGGTCGACAGCATTGGGGTGAAATCAAGGAGACGGTCGGAGGTGTTCCGATATCGCAGAAGAACTCAGAGAAGGGCGAGCAGACCGCAATAGAAGAAGAGCGAAGAAGTGGTACCCGCCAAACCAACTCGATGCAGCGGCCGAGAGTACCTTGCGGGATGCGCCTCCGCCAACCGTAAGAGGTAGTTCTCGCCTTTTGCATCGAGCTGGGGAGACGCCCCTTTTCAGCCACGAGCCGCGCGCTTTGTCGATTCACGCCTTTCCCTTGTCGGCTTTGGAGCCATGGCGGAGGTGGTGGAGGAGACCGACGACGCTGATGGCGCTTGTGGGGGCGAGTGCTGCTCTTCACAGAAAGAAGGGCGGAGCGCGGTTTTTAGATGGGACAGCAATGGCGGGGTGGGGCGAACTGCCCCTGCTTCTGTTTATAAGGAGGGAGAGGGGACAGACGCCCGCTTTTCCACTGAAGAAAGCCCCCACGATTCTCCCACGACGCCATGTTCGACGCGGCTGCTGGGGGACGGGTGGGTCCGGAGCAAGTAACGGCGTGATCAGGCGCCGGTCTGCAGACTTTTGGGCCCGGCCCAACACGGCACGCAGGTGGCCCAGTGGGGCTCTGCCGGTGTACTAGAGTAGGGGTACCCTAGTATCCCAACTCGCACGGGCCAGATCACCCGGCAAGGCTTGCCCGTGACCGCCAAGGTCCTCCATGGTTCCTTTTGAGCCATTCAAGAACAAAGTATTTAAGCCAAGGAGACAAGGCCCCGCAAGAGGAGCTTGCCGGAAGGCCACTCAAGGCACGCAGTAAGACAAGACCCCAAGAAGAGGAGCTTGCCAGAAGGCTCGTGAGCGACAAGCTCTCGGCGCTAAGGATTCAGCCGCAGTCAACCACTCTTATCTCCGCCCAGCTCATCCACCAACGTGTCACCATGGGACCATTCCAGCGCTGCAGTGTCAAGAGGATGCGCCAGCCGAGAGCAGCGATAAGCGGGTCGATAAGAATGCCATCGTGGTAAGCGTGCGCCCTAACGGTCCCTATTGCACTATTCAGCCGACATGGACGGGCATTTAATGCTTTTGTCCCTTGGCGCCGAGTTAGGTAGAATACACTGCACAAAGTAGCTGTACCAACCGCAACTCATTTTCCCATTTTTTCCCTTGTTCTACGCTAAGCACCTGTGGGACCCCTTGAGCCTATAAAAGGAGGCCCATGCAACGGAAGAGGTCTTCTCAATCATTCAAACCAGAGACACTCAAGCTAGGTTTGTAGCTCTCATTGCTCCCTAGCAAGAACACAACATAATCGCATAAGCAGCAGAGGAGTATTATCACCGAGAGCTCCGCTGGGTAAAACTGCTCGTGCTTCGGCCTCGACCTGCTCTTCGTGGCGATCCCCGCCCCCGTCGAACCGAAGGCCCGGTCCGCCGCCCCATAGGTGTTCGTGGGTTACGATCAGCCTCCCCGACACCACGTGTCCGAAGCTCGCCTCCGCCGAGCCTCGCCGCCGCCACGCCCGTGACAAGGCCGCATAGCGTGTCCATCATGCTCGCCGCATGCGAGACGCCGAGGTGCTCAGACCACTTGTATTGCTTGCTATTGCGCTGCTTATGAAGCTCGCGCGTGCTCGGTCTCCGCGCCCATGTCGCTGCACGGCTCGCCACTCCTGCCGGGCCACCACTCGCAGGATTCGCGGCTTCATCCGCTTGATCGCTCGAGCTAGGACATAAGCCCGAGACGCCTCAGAATCAATCCCGACCACCTCCCGAGCCGCCGCCGCTGTTTTGGTCAGCGGTAAACCCCGACCCAGCCGACATGGATGTGTCTGGGGCCACCGAGGAGTCCTCGACTAGGGGTGTCCGGATAGCCGACTATCGCCACGGCCGACTCCAAAACTATGAAGATACAAGATTGAAGACTTGCCCCGTCCGGATGGGACTTTCTTGGCGTGGAAGGCAAGCTTGCATACGGATATGTAGATCTCCTACCATTGTAACCGACTGGTAACCCTAACCTATTCGGTGTCTATATAAACCGTGAGTGTTTTAGTCCTGTAGGACAAACAACAATCATACCATAGGCTAGCTTATAGGGTTTAGCCTCCTAGATCTCGTGGTAGATCTACTTTGTACTACCCATATCATCAATATTAATCAAGCAGGAGTAGGGTATTACCTCCATCGAGAGGGCCCCAACCTGGGTAAAACATCATATCCCTTGTCTCTTGTTACCATCCGCCTAGACGCAGCCTGGGACCCCTACCCGAGATCCGCCGTTTTGACATCGACATTGGTGTTTCATTGAGAGTTCCTCTGTCGCCACCGATAGGCCCGATGACTCCTTCGATCATCAACAACGACGCGATCCAGTGGTGAGACTTTTTCCCGACAGATCTTCGTGTTCGGCGGTTTTGCATGCGGCCAATTCGCTGGCCATCCGGAGAGATCGAAGCTTACGCCCGCCATCGTCAGATTTGAAGTTTGAACTATACGGCCGATATCCGCGAGACTTGATCTTCGACGGATTCGAGCTGCAGCAAGGCGCCAGCACCGTCTCGGATGGGCATGATCTAGCTCAAGCCGCCAAAGGCCTCGAGGTCGCATTCAAAGATCCGCCCCACTTTAATTCGAGCTGATTCTGATCAAGAACGAGTGGTTGGACACGGGCTACAACTCTCACGGCGATTGAGCCTAATTCTTCCTCGCCCTCGCTGAAGACCTCGACCTGTGGTGCCGGACTCCTCTCCGGATCTTCGACCTCCGCCTCGCCAATCGAATCCTGGACATCTTTGGAGTTCACTCGCCATGACATCTTTCAAGCACTCGCCTTTGGCGACATTCTGAATTCGCTAGAGTCTCTCTTTATCCAAGAGCCCTGGCCGATCATGGACAAGAAGGTTGGGATACGGACGACGAAATTCAACGCCCACCCACCACCCACTTTGTAGCCCCCGCCGATGATTTAACCGACATGCTCGACTTCGATCAAGACGCTGACGGTGATGGACGATTTACCGAGATGACCAAGACCCACGCCATAGGAGACCGAAGGCCACCTCGCATATTACATATACACGGTGGACATCCGAAAAGATGGGAACGACGATGGAACAACGGAGGATGACCCTCCAAGAAACAGCCAAGCGCCGACGTGCCAAGGCCGCTTAAATCCCGCCACAATAAAACGGTGATTCCGCACGGAGATAATAACACCCCGGACAGGCCGAAGAGAACCCTCCAGCAGGACTCAGGCAGGAGGAGGGAGAGGGAAGTCCGCAGACGCAGCAGGGTGAAAGAGAGGTCGAGGACGATAATTATGTGCCTCCTCCGAAGATGAGGCAAGCCTCGACGATGACGAATTTGTCATGCCCGAGGATCCCGCCAATGAGCGCTTCAAACGAGGCTTATGGTCACGGCAAACAGCCTCAAGAAAGCAGCACAGCTTAGAGCTGACTAAGACCTGCTAGTTGATGCTGATGGACTGAGGTCCTTGCAGCCAAGAGTATGAACTCAATGCCCCTCCAAAGCTACCCCAAACGCAGGCCGCTGTTCCTCGATCGAGGAGGAAGCACCCAAGTCACCAGCAAGACGACATGGCGGATCGCCACACTGCGGCTATGACAGAAGCCTCGCCTCCGCCAAGCCACACCCCGACGCCATTAAAAAGTACCAAGTCACGGAAAACGCTCGGACTTAGATATATTGAGGATAAGGCAAAACATACAAGATCGATCTATGGATCGCGGCGCAACGACGCTGGATGATTACCGTCACGATACAAAAGAGACTCCAGCCGGGCCGAACACACCGCATAAAGCTCATATTAGCTACGCCGTGATATAGCCTAACAGAGGCGCCAAGACACCCACTATGCTTCACTGATGAAGTAATGGATCATCAAACCCCGAGGGCTTCAAACCCGTAAACATTCTATCATACGATGGTATTCACAGATCCCGCGGTCCGATCAAGGACTATCTCCTCCATATCCACATGGCCCAGCGGTGATGATCTACATGCCATCAAATACCTCCCACTCAAGCTTAAAGGACCAGCTCGCATTGGCTCAACAATTGCCAACAGAATCAATTGGTTGTTGGGAGGACCGAAGCCGATTCTTGATAACTTCCAGGCACATATGTGCGACCACCGACGCCGATGACCTTAGCCACATAATTCAGCAGCCTAAGAATCGCCGACAATTCGACACGGTTCCTCACAAAGAAAAATCAAATCACCGATCGTCCGGATGCAGAGGCGCTTGCAGCCTTCAAACATAACATCCGCGACGAGTGGCTTGCCCGCACCTAGGACAGGAAAAGCCGAATCTATGGCAGCCCTCACAACCCTCATGACTCGCTTTTAAAGGGGGAGGACAGCTGGCTAGCTCAAAGCAACAACTTGGCCAAACACCCGATAGTTCGGATACCAAGGACAGCAATGGCGGTCGTACGAACAAGAACAAGCGCTGCATTAACGGGTGACAATACTAAAGATACGCCATCAATGCCGGATTCAGAGGCTCTAAACCCGTCAGCGGAAGAAGCCATTCAAAAGAAATACCCAGGGCCCGGCCCAACTTGGACCGATACTCGATCGCCAGCGATACATGGCACCCCCGAAAACCAGCCAATCACACCAACAGGGATTGTTGGTGTTCAAGCAGGCAAGCTAAGTGTCGAACTCAATGACAAGGGGCTGTATAGCGATGACGAGGAAGAGCCCGCCGAACAATAGAGGATGTAAGGTTTTCCTACATAAGTGCGGACGATGAACATGATATACGCAACCCACATACCCGTAAGGGAGCGGAAGGCACTAAGGGACGATATGCGATGGAGCCCGCCTAAATTCAACCCATTGTCTTCCTGCCCGATCACCTTCGATCAAGGGACCATCAGACTAGCATCCGCCACAAGTTTCGCTGCATTGGTTCTTGACCCAATTATCGACGGATTTCACCTCACCGTAGTCCCGATGGACGGCGTAGCAGCCTCGAACCTGCTTTATAAGGATACAGCAGTAAAATGGGCATAGACCCTCAAGGATTAAACCTACAAAGACGACCTTTAAAGGCGCCATACCGGTGTAGAGGCCAGTTGTACGGGCTCGCTACACTCGGTGGTCTTCGGATCTCCGGATAACTTCCGGTTAAGAGTTAATCTTTGACATCGCCCCATTCCGCAGCAGTTATCATGCACTCGCCGGACGAACCGCGATTTGTAAATTTCAATGCGTGCCGCACTCACGCATACCTCAAGCTCAAGATTACCAGCCCTCGAGGAGTAATCACGTCAATGGAACACCGAACGCCTTCTCCGAACGGAGGAGCACACGGCGGCCTCGCGGCTGATGTACAAAGCAGCCTCACAACAATTCTCGAAGTCCGCCATTAAGCCGCCCGGACACCAAACGCGCCGAGTAACCTACAACAAGACCGCTCGGCACGATCAAGCATCGCCAGAGTAATCCGCCCCAACCCCCGCTCGCAAATTAGCGTTAGTATTATGCGATATAATTACGCCCGAGATACCATGGGCATATGGGGAGGGCAACACCACGACACGCCAATAATGTGGCTCGACCGCACTGGGCCCCGATTGTGTCATTCTTTTCTTTTTTCTTTTTCTTCCTTTTTCTTACTTTCAGACTCCGCTTTGAGAAGTCATGTCCGCACTTGAATCGCCGAACTCACGATGCAACAGCTAGAAGCGAAAGCCACGCCAAGTGTTCAGTGGTCTCTATTACAGCATTATACCTGTTTTACATACCATCCCGCAGCTTACCCTCGGAGGCGGACATGTTAGATAGTCCCATCCCTTGCTTATAGCACTATTTGTATCGCTCGCTTTCATTGCAGATTTTTGAATAAACAATACATAGCTTTTGCTTATTATTGCAATACTTGCTTTATCTATACATATGTTCATTTCAGACATGTTGCAACCGTACACTTTGGTACAACCAATACACCAGGGCTTGAGTATCCCAAAATTATGGTGTGATAAGTCCAACACTTTCACAAGTGCGGCACTCAACTAATAGCATTATATGAATTGGCTCAATCATGTCTTGGGTCAATAGTTGGTTTGCCGCCCCTGTTTTGGTACCTTACGCTCCGCTATATCGCTAAGGTAGCACTGGAGAACCATCGCGACAGCTCCAGCTTGAGCTGGGTCGAGCACCTCAGTGGAGAAAGCTAAAACTGATCATGATAGGGCGAGAGCCGGTCGCTGTTCGAGAGGTTTTTTCGGTCCCTAAAGACTTATGCCGCTTAGAGCAAGGAACCTGAATTGTCCGCCAAGGCGTGATAGCGCCTAACTTGGTCTTCCGAATACTAGGGGCTTCACTAAATTTAAAATTATAGAATTCTATGGCTAAGGAGAGTGTTCAAGCATTATAAGTCTGGTTGCCTGTTCGCTGTGTTGAGCGCCTTCCTAGATGGACCCAAGAATGGGAACAAGAGTGCTCAAGTTTATCCCAACACCCTCAAGACTTGTGGCATGGGGCTGAAGCCAACGACTTGCCATCTCTCAAATTTGATAAACGGCCGCATGTAAGGTAATATTTAAATTAACAAGCTTGCTTAACGACATGAACAAGTTTTCAGCGCAGTGATAACAAATGCGAGTCTATTAAAAATTACATCTTTGGAGCACTCATCCGCTATTCGGAGGGCACCCTTCAGAGGCCCTCATAGTACATTTTGGGCGGCGATGCTCATGGCTCCTTCAAGTGGCTGTCTGCCACAAGCCTTCTCCGCATCCAGCTTGCCCCAGCACTTTAGCACGGGCAAGGGCCCGACGGACACCTTCAATGCAGACGGAGCGCTTGATGACTTCAATTTGTGGACATGCATCCACTAGCCGCTGCACTAAGCCGAAGTAGCTCCCTGCATGGCCTCCAACGGCCACAAGCCGCGCTTATAAGGCCCTTCATGGCCTGTTCGCGACCTTGTGGAGCTCGACCAGCTGCTTCAGCTGGTCGCCAGGGCACTGGATGGTCGGCCTCAACATACCGAGACCGTAACACCTTTTCCGCCGAGCCCCTCCCTTGCGCGGTAGAATGCGCAAGATCGATACACCACGGGCAAATCTGCTAATGATCCCGAGAGCTCCGAACCGGTAAGTAATAGGTAATTCACTTTCACATGCTTGCTTTGCATAAAGAATGCCTTACCCGCCGCTATCTTCTTTAACGACTCAATTTCTTGAGGGCTTTTTGGGCCTCGGCCTTAGCAGCTTTGGCACTCTCAAGAGCCGAGGCAAGCTCGACTCGAAGTCTTAGAGTCACGCCCAAAGTCTCGTGTCTTTCCACGAGAGCTTGGAGCTCTTGTCGCATCTCTTCGCCACCGCGCCTCCCTTCTTCTTGCTCGGCGCTCCAGGCCGCTTTGAGCTGGGCCACGGACACGCCTCCGCTGTGGCTGCCACCTGCTCGTGGCCCCTATAGTACCCAAGTTATTCCTGTTATTTTTGCAACCAAAACCTTTTCTATAAGGTATTTCTTTAATAAGGTATTACTTACCCTCCTTGTCCTCGAGCTGCTTGGCCTGTCCGAGCTCGCTCGGACCGCCGAGGTTCTGCTTCAATGCATTGAACTCCCAATCAAGGGGCAGAGGTCAGCAATCAGCCTGCATTCCCATATTGACATACTTATGTTAGACTCTCACAGATATCTTTTTAGATCCTTATCCGCCTTTTCTTTCCTAACGCAACTAAGCATCGGGCTAATGTATATGCGTAATATTTTTATATATTCTAAACTTACCTCAAAGCCTGTTAGAAGGCTGGTAAAGCTGTCAGTCCGCTTGGCGGATCGAATCAGTCTCGGATCACCGCACTCATAACAAGCGGTGTCTCTCCTGATGGAAGCGCTGTTAAGCGCCCAGAGCTATCCGTGCCTCCGTTGGACGGAGGACGCCTGCCTTACCCTTCTTGTGAAGGATCCGCTACGGACTTCGAATCCGATGGTTCGACATGGAGTCCGGACGAGGGTCGGGCTTAGAGACCCCGGCGTCTTGCCCTCAAGGCCGAGTCCGGAGGTTGCCTTGGGGCACCTCCTGCGCAACCTCCTCTGACCAAGCCCCTTTGGGCCCCATCGCAGGCCGTCTGCAGCGTGAGGCGAGGAGGTGGTCGAAGTGAAGTACTTCCATTTCCGACGAGGCCTGTGGACCCGCCGATGAATTGCGAACTCGCCTTGGGCTGGCTGCACGGTTGTTCGACATTAGAGAACACTGCAATAATAAAAATCCATGGGTATCCGGACACTTACGATCTCGCCAGGCTTGGCCCTTGTAGCCCAATCCTCCTCGCCGTCGCCGACGCTGATGGAGAAGTCCGGAGGAAGGGTTCTTCCTTCTGACCCTCCGACCTCCCCAAGGGGGCGGCCTCCTTTTCTTCTCCTTCCTGGGAGGAGCTTCTTCTCTTCCTCCTTGTCCTCGTGGAGAAGATTCTGCATCGAATCTGACAAGACTCAGGCGCCGGATCTCCTTCGAGTTCCCGTGGCCTCCTTCTTGGCCTTCTTCTCCGCACCACATGGGCGCCGGAGCCAGCAGCCCCATTTATCGGGGTCCTCCGGTCTTCCGCAAAGGAGTCGGACTTAATCTGTCCGACATCTTCAGCCAGTCCTGCACAATGATTAGGGAGTTTTAGATCCCACATAGAGTCAATCTAGGCGAAAAAGAGTCCCGTAAGGGTAAATAACTTACTCGCCGGGTGACGCCGAGCTGTATCCGCGATCTTTGGTAGCGGATGTTGGGGCTTCAGCGCTTCTTGAACAGACCTTCTGCATCTTCGTCACGTAGTGTCAAGAGCCGCTCAAGGTTCGTGATGTGCCGGATCGAACTCCCACAAATTGAAGGCCCGTTGTTGGCATGGGAGAATCCGCGATGAGCATCACCGATTACGCCAACAAGCCCGAGATTCTTGTCCACCGGGTTTCGGACGCATGTTTGAGTCCGGATAGCTTTTCCGAATCCCCACGCCAGGCCCATCTCCTTCCATGACGAGAGCCGTGGGGAAGCCAGATCTGAATTGGGGCCGCCACCCATTCGGGTCGCTGGCTCGGTGATGTAGAACCACCCGATTGACACCCCTTTATTGTTCCACAAAGGCGCCGAGCTATAGGACCTTGGCCATCTTGTCGACCATGGCGCCTCAAGACTCGCTTGACGGCCGCCCACTACCTTTGGACGGACGTTGAAGATCTTCAGCCATAAGTCAAGTGGGGCTGATGCAGAGGAAGGTTTCGCACACCACGATAAACGCCGAGATGTTGAGGATGAAATTGGGCCAGTCGTGGAAGTCCAGCCGAGTAGAATATGAGCCCCTGACAAATGAGTGAAGTGGAAAACCTAGTCCGCTGGAGGAAGTGGGGAGAAACACTACCTCTCATGGGGACCGGAGGTTGAATAGGCTGCCCGCATCGGGCAGCCTATGCGTGATGTCGCCGACAAGTATCCGCCTCCCCAGCCTTGTGATGTGCCCTCCGTGACGGAGGAGGCCATCCACTTGCCTCCCGCCTCCCGACATGGTTGGAGAAGGTTGAGGTGGGATGCGGACTTGGGCGCCGGAGCTCGAAGCGGAAATGGATAAGCAAAGGAGGAAGAAGGCGAGGTGAAAAGGTGGATCCTTATCCCTTATATGGACTGGACGGCTATGCGCCTCCCACCAGCCCGGTAAAACTCGCTATTCCCCAAGCGCGAATCAATGGCGCGGATGGGTTACCCACGCTCGTATTGATGGGAATCCTGAATAAGGGGCACGATCTATGCTTTGATAAGACGTAAGGAAACCCCGCTAAACACGCCGAGGTGGAACAAGAAAATGATTCATATAAAGGCCTCGGCCGGTGTGATGTCACGCCTGAATACGCTAGCAGATCTATGCAAAAATTATTCTCTACGGTGTTATGTGGAACTTGTTTCGCAGAGCCGACACTATCCTTGTGTTCAAAACCTTCTATGAAGTATTCGAGGAGGAACCCGCTTGCAATGCCGAAGACAATATGCTGGCGGACTCAAGGCCACCGAAGCCTGGTTCAGGGCTACCGAGGAGTCCCGGACAAGGGTGTCCGGATAGCCGGACTATCGCCACGGCCGGACTCCAAAACTATGAAGATACCAGATTGAAGACTTCGCCCGTGTCCGGATGGGACTTTCCTTGGCGTGGAAGGCAAGCTTGGCGATACGGATATGTAGATCTCCTACCATTGTAACCGACTCGTAACCCTAACCTATCCGATGTCTATATAAACCGGAGGGTTTTAGTCCGAGGACTAACAACAATCATACCATAGGCTAGCTTCTAGGGTTTAGCCTCCTTGATCTCGTGGTAGATCTACCTTGTACTACCCATATCATCAATATTAATCAAGCAGGAGTAGGGTATTACTCCATCGTGAGGGCCCGAACCTGGGTAAAAACATCGTGTCCCTTGTCTCCGTTACCATCCGCTTAGACGCACAGTCCGGGACCCCTACCCGAGATCCGCCGTTGACACTCGATAGCCACCCCAAAGACGCCGCCAGGCCCCCACCCCATTGACTAGTTTGAACAGTCAACGCGTGACGGGTCAGCCTGCTCGCCGACATGCGGCCTCATCACTCAGCTTAGTTAACTAAAACGCTTAGTAAATGAAAACCAATTAGTTAACTAAATGAGACATCACATGGGGGCCCACCTCTAGTTAACCCCCGTTAGTCTAAATTAACACCGTAAACACAGAGTTACATGTGGGTCCCATCGACCCACATATCAGGTTTTCCTCGATAGTCAGCCGTTGATTTGTCGATGTCAAGATGGCATCATGCCGACGCTATATTCCTTTTCTATTAATTTAACAATTCCGTAAAATGGTTTAATCTTTAGAAATTCATAGAAATTAAACCGAATCTGGCGAAAATGTTTTCTATATGAAAGTTGCTCGTAAAAATCCAACGAATCCAATATGCGGTCCATTCATCTGTCACATGCCTCTAGAATGCTGAACATGGAACATTTCCTCCGGTCATATGTGTGACACAGTCCGAACCGAATACATTTCCGTTGTTTTCCCCGCACCTATATCGTAGCCATACGTTAAGTCATACCCGCACAACATATTGCCATGTTACGCTATGTGATGTTATGTTTGCTTTATATTTACTGCTTTCTTCCCTCTTCTCCCGAGACCCCGAGACCGATGTCGCTTCGTGATCGATTACGCCGACGACATTCTCCTTGCGAGCAACCGCAAGCCCCCTTGATCATCCCGATATCGCCTATTCCATTCTCTCATGCTTGCATTAGAATTTGCTATGTTATTGTTTGCACCTATTCCGATGCATAGCCTGCTTTTGTATCTACTGCTGTACCTTACCGCTATCCTAAACCGCTTAGTATAGGTTGGTTAGAGATCCATCGCGACCCCCGCCTTTGTCCCGACCGCCTCCTGGATTATCAAGACCCGATCAACGGATCAAGACCAGGCCCCGCACCGCACATCACTTTACCCTTAGTTGCTCGACTCTACTAGGTTACTATCGAAAGTGCCGAGGGTGAGACCTCTACATCACTTCAGATGTTAACCCCGTAGTGTAGTTATTCGGTCGTGGTCATCGAGGGTGATTTCTTAACCACTTCTAATAAGACTGTCAGGCAACCCTCAAGTGTGGACCTCGAGGGTGAATCCTCTTCACGCTCACCTTGATGATTACATCAATGGAATTCACCGGGTGATTCCTCGGTTTTCCCTTGATGTTTAGGACAAACGCTACTATGGTTACTATGAATTTACACCGAACCATGTTACTAAAACGGGTCGACCTCGAGGG
>JAHIAM010014874.1:0-16451 GCA_021605205.1 Aegilops longissima | reverse complement strand
ATTCGGATGGGTCCAACCCGAGGATCATCCTCATAGCAGCCAAGAAACAATATGTCCTAGAAACCCTTAGGGAAGCACCCATCCCTAGAACCAAGACTTATGAACGCTATGCTCGCCGATGATTACCCTCGCTCCAGCGGCATGCTTTACAACTTAGAACCGGGCTCCAAAAGCGCTTTGAGCAACACGGAGCATATGAGATGTTCGAGGAGCTGAAAATGGTTTTCCAAGCTCATGCCCGGTCGAGAATATGAAGTCTCCGACAAGTTCTATAGTTGTAAGATGGAGGAAAATAGTTCACAAGGAGCACATACTCAATATGTTTGTTGCACAACCGCCGTCTCCACTGGACATTAACCTCCCGACGAGGCGGTCATGACAGAATCCTTCGCCTCCCCACCGAAGCTACAAGAGCTTTGTGATGAACTACAATATGCGTGGATGGTGAAAACTATTCCCAGTATTTTCAATGCAAGTCAGCAGAGGTAGAAATCAAGAAGGAACATCAAGTGTTGATGGTCAATAAAACCACTAAGTTCAAAAAGGCAAGGGTAAGAAGAATTTCAAGAAGGACGGCAAGGATGTTGCCGCTCCGATAAGCCAGCTTGCCGGAAGAAGTCAAAGAATGGACCCAAGCGTGAGTGCTTTTATTGCAAAGGGAAGGGTCATCGAAGCGGAACTGCCCCAAATACTTAGCGCATAAGAAGGCCGCAACACTAAAGGTATATTTGATATACATGTGATTGATGTGTACCTTACAAGTACTCGTAGTAACTCCCTGGTATTTGATACAGTGCCGCTGCTCATATTTGTAACTCACGCAGAGCTGCGAATAAGCGGAGATCAGCGAGACGAGGTGACGATGCACGCCGGGAATGGTTCAAAGGTCGATGTGATCACCGCCGCACGCTACCTCTACATTTACCTACGAGATTAGTTTTAAACCTCAATAATTGTTATTTAGTGCCAAGTTTGAGCATGAACATTGTATCGTGATCTCGCTAATACGAGATGGCTACTCATTTAAATCCAAGAATAATGGTTGTTCTATTTATATGAGAGATATGTTTTATGGTCATGCTCCAATGGTCAATGGTTTATTCTAATGAATCTCAACGTGATGTTACACATATTCATAGTGTGAATACCAAAAGATGTAAAGTTGATAACGATAGTCCCACATACTGTGGCAATCGCCGCCTTTGGTCACATTATGTCAAGCGCATGAAGAAGCTCCATGTCGATGGACTTTAGAGTCTCTCGATTATGAATCATTTGACACATGCGTAACCATGCCTTATGGGAAAATGACCAAGACTCCATTCTCCGAATAATGGAGCGAGCAACCAACTTATTGGAAATCATACATACCGATGTGCGGTCCAATGAGCGTTGAGCCTCATGGAGGATATCGTTATGTTCTCACTCACCGATGACTTGAGTAGATATGGGTATGTCTACTTGATGAAACACAAGTCCGAGACCTTTGAAAAGTTCAAGGAATTTCAGAATGAGGTAGAGAATCAACGGACCAAAAATAAAGTTCTTACGATCGATCGTGGAGGAGAATATTTAAGTCACGAATTTGGTACACACTTAAGGAAATGTGGAATCGTTACAATCACGCTACCGAACACCTCAACAGAACGGTGTGTCCGAACGTCGTAATCGCACTTATTGGATATGGTGCGATCTATGATGTCTCTTACCGATTTACGCTATCATTTTGGGGATACGTAGAGACAGCTACATTCACTTTAAATAGGGCACCGCCTAAACTGCTGAGACGACACCGTATGAATTATGGTTTGGGAAGAAACCTAAGTCGCGCTTCTAAAAGTTTGGGGATGCGATGCTTATGTCAAGAAACTTCAACCCAAAAGCTCGAACCCAAGTCGGAAAATGCGCCTTCATAGGATACCCTAAGGAAACCATTGGGTATACCTTCTACCTTAGATTCAAAGGCAAGATCTTTGTTGCCAAGAACGGACCTTTCTCGAAAAGAGTTTCTCTCGAAGGAGTAAGTGGAGGAAAGTAGAACTCGATGAAGTACTACCTCTGAACCGGAAAGTAGTGCAGCTCAGAAAATGTTCCGTGGTGCCTACACCACGGAGAGGAAATTAATGATGATGATCAAGGTACTTGGATCAAGTTGCTATCAACTTCATAGGTCCACAAGGACACGCTCCACACCGAGTGGTATGGCAACCCTGTCCCGGAAATCATGTTGTTAGACAACGTGAACCTTCGAACTATGAAGAAGCGATGGCGGCCCAGATTCCAACAAATGGCTTGAAGCCATGCAATCCGAGATAGGATCCGTATGAAAACAAAGTATGGACTTTGACAGACGGTTCGATGATCGCGAGCGATACAAAACAAATGGATCTTTAAGAAGACGACGCGGATGGTAATGTTACCATCTATAAAGCTCGATTTGTCGCTAAGGGTTACTCAAGTTCAAGGGTTGATACGATGAGACTTTCTCTCCGTGAAGCGTAAGTCCGTCCAATCATGTTAGCAATTGCCGGATACTATGATTATGAGATATGGCAATGGACGCCAAACGGCATTCCTTAACGGCTATCTTAAGGAAGAATCAGATATGATGCAGCCGAAGGTTTTTTCAACCCTAAGAATGCTAATAAGGTATGCAAGCTCCAATGATCCATTTATGGGCTGGTGCAAGCATCTCGAGTTAGAACATTCGCTTGATGATGATCAAAGCGTTAGTTTATGCGACTTATGGAGAAGCCTCGCTAAAGAAAGTGAGTGGGAGCTCAGAGCATTTCTCATATTATATGGAGATGACATACTTTTGATGGGAAATGATATAGAACTTTTGGACAACATTAAGGCCTACTTGAATAAGAGTTTTCAATGAAGGACCTTGGAGAAGTCTTATATATTAGGCATCAAGATCTATAGAGATAGATCAAGACGCCCATAGGTCTTTCACAAAGCACATACCTTGATAAGATATTGAAGAAGTTCAAAATGGATCAGTCCAAGAAAGGGTTCTGCTCAGACATAAGGTGTGAAATTGAGCTCGCTCAATGTCCCACTACGCAGTAAGATATAGAAGAGATGAGTGTATCCCATGCATCAGCCATAGGGTCTATTATGTATGCCATGTTGTGTACTGCACTGATGTAAACCTTGCCGTAAGTTTGGTAGGAAGGTACCAAAGTAATCCCGCAAGGAACACCGGACAGCGTCAAGAATATCCTGAGCACCAAAAGGACTAAGGACATGTTTTCGCTTATGGAGGTGATTTAAGAGGTCGTCAGAAGGGTTACGCCGATGCTAGCTTGACACGATCCGATGACTCTAAGTCACAAACCGGATACGTATATGTTGAATGGTGGAGCAGAAGGTGCACCGCAAGCGAGCCGTGGATCTACATGTGAAGCGGAGTACATGGCAGCCTTGAGGCGGATGAAGCAATTTGGTGAAGGAGTTCATCACCGACCTAGGAATCATACCCAATGCGTCGGCCGATCAAACACTTCGGATAACACCGAGCTATTGCACTTGCAAGGAGCCGTGTTTCACAAGAAGACCAGCACATCAAGGCCGCTCAACTCCATTCATGAAAATGTTCAAGATGGAGACATAGAAATTTGCAAAGTGCATACGGATTCAATGTCGCAGATCCGCTGACTAAACTCTTCTGAAAGCAAAACATGATCAACACCAAACTCTATGGGTGTTCGATTCATCACAATGTAACTAGATTATTGACTTAGTGCAAGGGAGACTGTTGGAAATATGCCCTAGAGGCAATAATAAAGGATTATTATTATATTTCCTTGTTCGTGATAATTGTCTTTATTCATGCTATAATTGTATTATCCGAAATCGTAATACACGGTGAATACATAGACTACAACATGTCCCTAGTAGCCTCTAGTTGACTAGCTCGTTGATCAATAGATAGTCATGGTTTCCTCGACTATGGACATTGGATGTCATTGATAACGGATCACATCATTAGGAGAATGATGTGATGGATAAGACCAATCCTAAGCTAGCACAAGATCGCTTAGTTCGCTTTGCAGAGCTTTTCCAATGTCAAGTATCTTTCCTTAGACCATGAGATCGGTAACTCCTTGACACCGTAGGAGTGCTTTGGTGTACCAAACGCCACAACGAATCGGGTGACTATAAAGGTGACATGTATCTCCAAAGTGTCTCGGTTGTCAGGATCGAGATCGATTTGTCACCCGAACGGAGAGGTATCACCGGCCCACTCGGTAATGCATCATCATAATGAGCTCAAAGTGACCAAGTGTTTGGTCACGGATCATGCATTACGTGAGTAAAGTGACTTGCCGGTAATGACATTGAACGAGTATTGGGATACCGACGATCAATCTCGCAAGTAACATACCGATTGACAAAAGGAATTGTATACGGGTTGCTTGAATCTTGACATCGTGGTTCATCCGATGAGATCATCGAGGAGCATGTGGGAGCCAACATGGGTATCCAGATCCCGCTGTTGGTTATTGACCGAGAGCCGCCTCTTGGCCATGTCTACATGTCTCCGAACCCGTAGGGTCTCACACTTAAGGTTCTGGACGCTTAGGGTTGTATGAATATGAGTATGCAGCAAACCGAATGTTGTTCGAGTCCCTGATGAGATCCCTGACGCCACGAGGAGTTACGGAATGGTCCGGAGGTAAAGAATTATATATAGGAAGTGCGGTTTCGCCATCGAAAGTTTCGGGTCACCAGATTGTACCTGACCACCTGAAGGGTCCTGGGTCCACCTGTGTGGGCCACCTATCCCGAGGGCCCCTGGGCTGAAGTGGAGGGAACCAGCCCCTAGTGGGCTGGTGCCTCTGGCCTCCCCCGCCTAGGGTTGAAACCCTAGCGGGGGGGCGACCCCACTTGCCTTGGGCACTCCACCTCTGGCCGCCGCCCCTTGGGAGATTCCCATCTCAGCCGGGCTGCTCTGTGGGGCCTATATAGGAGGGGGAGGGAGGGCAGCGCACCCAAGTCTTGGCGCCCTCCCCGCTACACCTCCTCCTCCTCCCGTAGTTGCTTGGCGGCCTGCCGGAATCTCGCCAGATCCACCACCACGCCTGTCGGTCTGCGATCTTCATCAACCTCTCCTCCTCCTTGCTGGATCAAGGCGTGGAGACGCCATCCGCCTCCAGCAGGTGTTGAACGCGAGGTGCTATCCGCTCGCACTTGGTCATCGGTGATTTGGATCACGACGAGCACGACTCTCAACCCTGCTCACTTGAACGCTCACCAGCGATCTACAAAGGTATGTAGATGCACTCCTATCACTGCTGTAGATGAACTCATAGATGGATCTTGGTGAAACCGAGGAAATTTTTTATTTTCGCAACATTCCTCAACACCCACGAGGCGTGGGCGCGCCTAGGGGCGCCCACCTCGTGATCGCCTCCGGTTCCTTGGCGAGGGTCCAAGTCTCCGGATCACGCTCGTGAGAAAATCACGCTTCAAGGTTTCATTCCGCTTGGACTGCTTGATATTCTGCTTCTTCAAACACCAAAAGGCAAAAACAACAATTTCGGGCCGGGCCTCCTTAATAGGTTAGTCCCAAAAGTAATATAAAAGTGGAAAATAAAGCCCAATATAGTCCAAAATAGTAGATAAAGTAGCATGGAGCAATCAAAATTATAGATACGCTTGGAGACGATCAATACCTTTCTACCTTTTGCTTCTCCGCTTTTTCTTTTCTTCTTCACATCATGTGTGGGTTCAATCCTCTTCCGAGATCCTTATTAATGAGATTTGTTGAATAGAAGGCCCTCCTCATTACCCGATTCATCATAAGAAATAATAGGAGAATATTGGTAAGTCTCTTCCTTTCATTAGTATTCTATTCATCTTCTATTTGTTTTCTTTTCTTTATGTAATTGTCAATATAAGGATTTTAATGCAATTCACCGCACAATACATATAAATTTCTTCTAGATCAATATCGAGGAATTTCTCGAGGTTATATTCTGAATAATCTTAGTTTGACGCTTCATTTCTTCATAACCCAAAAGCAAACTAAGTTCATTATGATGTGCAAGGGAAATCAAGTCATCACAATTTTGGACACGATTCAATCATGAAACAATTTGCATTTGATATTTAAATGACCATGTTCATTGCAAAGTTCACAAGTATGGCTAAGATATTTTAAATTTTCAGCACTAACATTTAGCCTTTCTTGCAACCATTTAGTTTCTAAATGCTTATGCCTCTTGCAATATCTATCTTCCTATTTGGTGTGTACTTGCAAAACCCAATGCACTCCACAAAAATTGACATGTTTATAGGAGACATTTTCATCATAACTAGTGCAATCATCATTAGTACTATGGATATTCAAAGAGTTCATACTAACAACATTGCAATCATGCTCATCATTCAAAGATTTAGTGCCAAACATTTTATAGACTTCTTCTTCTAGCACTTGAGCACAATTTTCCTTTTCATCATACTTTACGAAAGATATTAAAAAGATGAAGCGTATGAGAAAAACTCAATTCCATTTTTTGTAGTTTTTTTATAAACTAAACTAGTGATAAAACAAGAAACTAAAAGATTCGATTGCAAGATCTAAAGATATACCTTCAAGCACTCACCTCCAGAACGGCGCCTAAAAGAGCTTGATGTCTACTACGCAAACTTCTTCTTGTAGATGTTGTTGGGCCTCCAAGTGAGAGGTTTGTAGGAAAGTAACAAATTTCCCTCGAGTGGATGACCTAAGGTTTATCAACTGGGAGGCGAGGTTGAAGATGGTCTCTCTCAAACAACCCTCCAACCAAATAACAAAGAGTCTCTGTGTCCCCAACACACCCAATAAAATGTTAAATTGTATAGGTGCACTAGTTCGCCAAGAGATGGTGATACAAGTGCAATATAGATGATAGATATAGGTTTTTGTAATCTGAAAATATAAAACAGCAAGGTAACTAAGGAAAGGTGATGGGGAACGAGTAATTTCAAAATTTTCCACGATCACGCAAGACCATGGTGATGGCATAGCAACGAGAGGGAGAGGTCCGCCCACGCACTCAGAGACCGAAGCGAAGCGCTATAACAACGCTGGTTGATGTAGTCGACGCCTTCACGATCCGACCGATCCAAGCACCGAACGACGGGCACCTCTGAAGTTCTCGCAGACACGCTCACCGATGACGATCCCTGACCATCCAAAGAAAGTGTCGGGATGAGTTCCACAAGACGACGCTAAGGTGTGAAGATGTTGATGTTCCACCGACGCAGGGCTTCACCTAAGCTCATGACGATATGACTTCTCCGTAGCAGGGCTTCGCCTTAAGCTCCGCTGAACACGACATGACCAAGTGGAATATGGTGGAAGGGGCACAGACACGGCTAAGGAAAGATCCAGAGATCAACTTGTGTGTCATGGGTGCCCCTGCCTCAGAGTATAAAGGAGCCAAGGGGAGGTGGCCGCCCAAGGGGAGGCGACCAGTGAGTCCTACTCCTCCGGAGTAGGATTCCCTCCAATCCTAGTTGATTAGATTCCTGAGGGAAGAGAGAGAGGGGGCCGGCCCACCTTCCTAGTCCTAATAGGACTAGGGAAGGGGGCGCGCCACCTAGGGCTGCCCTTCCTCTTTCCTCCAAGGCCCACTATGGGCCCATGTAGTTCTCTGGGGTTCCTAAACTCCTAAGATCTCAGAAATTCTCGATTTCACCTTGAACACTCCATGTCCAAATGTAGGCTTCCAATATATCAATCTTTATGTTCTGACCATTTCGAGACTCTCGCTCATGTCCGTGATCACATCCGGACTCAACAACCTTCGCATCAATACTTATAAACTCATAATGAATCACCATCGAACGTTGTATGTATGGGACTTACGGTTCGAGAACTATGTAGACATGACCTAGAACCATTCTCATCATTAACCAATAGCGAACCGGATGCCCATATTGGTTCCTACATATTCTACGAAGATCTTTATCGGTCAAACCGCATAACGACATATGCTGTTCCCTTTGTCATCGGTATAGTTACTTACCCGAGATTCGATCGCCGGTATCCAATACCTAGTTCAATCTCGCTATCGTAAGTCTCTTTACTGCTCAGAATATATTATCTTACAACTAACTCATTAGTTGTAATGTTTGCAAGGCTTAAGTGGATGTACAATGGAGAAGGCCTAGAGATACCTCTCCACAATCGGAGTGACAAAACCTAATCTCAAATACGCCAACCCAACAAGTACCTTTGGAGACACCTGTAGTAATTCCTTTATAATCACCCGCCACGCTGTAGACGCTTGGTAGTACCCAAAGTGTTCCTCCGTAAACGGAGTTGCATAATCTCATAGTTACAGAACATGTATGGGTCATGAAGAAAGCATTAACATACTAAACGATCAAGTGTTAAGCTAACGGAATGGGTCATGTCAATCGATCATTCAACTAATGATGTGACCTTGTTAATCAAATAACAACTCTTTGTTCATGGTTAGGAAACATAACCATCTTTGATTAACAAGCTAGTCAAGTAGAGGCATACTAGTGACATAACTGCTTGTCTATATTCACACATGTATTATGTTTCCTATTAATACAATTCTAGCATGAATAATAAACATTTATCATGATATAAGGAAATAAATAATAACTTTATTATTGCCTCTAGGGCATATTTCCTTCAGTCTCCCACTTGCACTAGAGTCAATAATCTAGTTCACATCATCATGTGATTCAACACTAATATTCACATCTGTATGTGATTAACACCCAAAGAGTACTAAGGGATGATCATGTTTTGCTTGTGAGAGAAGTTTAGTCAACGGGTCTGTCACATTCAGAGCCGTATGTATTTTGCAAATATCCTATGTCTACAATGCTCGCAGACGGGCTACTCTAGCTAATTGTTCTTACTTTACAATATGTATCCAGATTGAGACTTAGAGTCATCCGGATCAGTAAAAGCTTGCATCGATGTAACTTTACTTTGACGGGCTCTTTTATCACCTCCATAATCGAGAAATATTTCTTAGTCTTCACTAAGGATGTTCTTGACCAATGTCCAAAGGATCTACTCCTAGATCACTATTGCATTCCCTGCCAAATTCAGAGCAAGGTATACAATAGGTCTGGTACATAGCATAGCATACTTTATAGAACCTATGACTGAGTGTATAGGAATGACTTTCATTCTCTTTTCTATTTTCTCCTCGTGGTCGGGATTTGAGTCTTACTCAATTTCACACCTTTGCAACACAAAAAGAACTTTTCTTCGACTGCTCCATTTTGAACTACTTCAAAATCTTGACAAGGTATATATTTATTGAAAAACTTATCAAGCCGCCTTGATCTATCTCTATAGATCTTGATGCTCAATATAAGCAGCTTCACCGAGGTCCTTCTTTGAAAAACTCCTTTCAAATACCTTTATGCTTTGCGTATAATTCTACATTATTTCCGATCAACAATATGTCATTCACATATACTTATCGAAATGCAGAGTGCTCCCACTCACTTTCTTGTAAATACAGCTTCTCCAAAAGTCTCAGATAAACCATATGCTTTGATCACACTATCAAAGCGCATATTCCAACTCCCAGATGCTTGCACCAGCCCATTGATGGATCGCCGAGCTTGCACATTTTGTTAGCACCTTTAGGATTGACAAAACCTTCTCGTTGCATTATATACAACTCTTCTTTAATAAATCCATTAAAGAGTGTAGTTTTGACATCCATTTTGCAGATTTCATAAATGTGGCAATTGCTAACATGATTCGACAGATTAAGCATCGCTATAGTTGAGAAAATCATTGTAGTCAACACCTTGAACTTGTCGAAAACTTTTCTCATGATAAGTCGAGCTTTGTAGATAGTAATACTACTATCAAGATCTGCCTTCCTCTTGAAGATCCATTTATATAATATGGCTTGCCGATCATCGGGCAACTCCATCAAAGTCCACACTTTGTTCTCATATATGGATCCCATCTCGATTTCATGGTCTCAAACCATTTCGTGAATCTGGCTCATCATCGCTTCCTCATAGTTCGTAGGTTCATCATGGTCTAGTAACATGACTTCTAGAATAGGATTACCGTATCACCGTGCGGATCTTACTCGAAGACCTACGAGGTTTGGTAGCAACTTGATCTGAAGTTTCATGATCATCATCATTAACTTCCTCACTAATTGGTGTAGGAATCACCGAACTGATTCCTCGTGATGAACTACTTTCCAATAAGGGAGAAGGTACAATTACCCTCATCAAGTTCTACTTTCCTCCCACTCACTTCTTTTCGAGAGAAACTTCTTCTAGAAAGGATCCATTTTAGCAACGAAAAAACTTGCCTTCGGATCTTGATAGAAGGTGTACCCAACAGCTTCCTTTGGGTATTCTATGAAGACGCATTCGATTTGGGTTCGAGCTTATCGTGAAAACTTTTCACAAAAGCATCACAACTCCAAACCTTAAGAAACGACACACTTAGGTTTCACTGCTAAACCATAGTTCATAATGGTGTCATCTCAACGGATTTAGATGGTGCCCTATTAAACGTGAATGCAGCTGTCTCTAATGCATAACCCCAAACGATAGTGGTAAATCGGTAAGATACATCATAAATCGCACTATATCCAATAAAGTGCGGTTACGACATTCGGACACACCATTATGCTGTGGTGTTCTGTGGCGTGAGTAGTGAAACTATCTCACATTGTTTTAATCAAGGCCAAACTCAGAACTCAAATATTTTTCCTCTCGCGATCATATCGAGAAACTTTTATTTTCTGTTACGATGATTCTTCACTTCACCTGAAATTCTTTTGAACTTTTCAAATGTTTCAGCACTTGTGTTTCATCAAGTAGATATACCCATATCTGCTCAAATCATCTGTGAAGGTCAGAAAATAACGACATTTGCCGTGAGCTTTAACACTCATCGGACCGCATACATCAAGATGTATTATTTCCAATAAGTCATTTGCTCGCCCATTGTTCCCGAGAATGTAGTCTTTAGTCATCTTGCCCATAAGGCATGGTTCGTAGCATCAAGTGATTCATAACCAAGTGATTCCAAAATCCCATCACATGGAGTTTCTTCATGCGCTTTACACCAATATGACTCTAAACGGCAAGGCACAAATAAGTTGCACTATCATTATTAACTTTGCATCTTTTGGCATCAATATTATGAATATGTATCACTACGATCGAGATCCAACGAACCATTTTCATTGGGTAAGGACTATTGAAGGTTTTATCAAAGTAACAACAATTATTCTTTGACTTTAAATGAATAACCGCTTTGAAACTATTTCATTGGGTGTATGACTATATAAGGTTTTATTCATGTAAATGTAACAACAATTTATTCTCTTACTTAAATGAATAACCTATTGCAATAAACATGATCAAATCATATTCATGCTCAACGAAACACCAAATAACATTTATTTAGGTTTAACACTAATCGAAAGTATAGAGTAAAGCGATGATGATCATATCAATCTTGAACTACTTCCAACACTAATCGTCATTTCCCTTCAACTAGTTTCTGCTTATTCAGAACCCTGCTTCGAGTTACTAATCTTAGCAACCTAACAAGTATCAAATACTGTGGGCTACTATAAACACTAGTAAAGCACACATCAATAACTCAGATATCAAATATAACCTTGTTCACTTTGCCATCCTTCTTATCCACCAAATATTCGTGGGTAGTTCCGCCAAAGGACCAGTTCCATTGCAGAAAAAGTACTCGCCTCAGGCTTAGGTCTAGACTTGGGCTTTTCACCGAAAGCAACTTGCTTGCCGCTCCTTTTGAAGTTCCCTTCTTCCTTTGCCATTTTCCTTGAGACTAGTGGTCTTGTCAACCATCAAAACTTGATGTTTTTCTTGATTTCTACCTTCACGATTTTAGCATCATGAAGAGCTTGGGAATTACTTTTGTCATCCCTTGCATATTATAGTTCATCACGAGTTCTACTAACTTGGTGATGGTGACTAGAGAATTCGTCAATCACTATCTTATCCTCGAAGATTAACTCCCACTTGATTCAAGCGATTGAAGTACCTGCATAATCTGAGCACATGCTCACTAGTTGAGCGATTCTCCTCCATCTTTTAGCTATAGAACTTGTTGGAGACTTCATATCTCTCAACTCGGTATTTGTTTGAAATATTAACTTCAACTCCTCGAACATCTCATATGGTCCATGACGCTCAAAACGCCTTTGAAGTCCCGATTCTAAGTCATAAGCATGGTGCACTAAACTATCAAGTAGTCATCATATTGAGCTAGCCAAACGCTCATAACGCCCAGATCTTCTCATATTGAACTAGCCAAACGCTCATAATGTCCCGTGACCGCCTCCGCATTAGGTCTCTACCTAGCGTGCATCAAGAACATAATTCTTCCATGCAGCAATGAGGATAAACCTCAGATCACGGATCCAATCCGCATCATTGCTATTAACATTTTCAATACAATTTTCTAGGAACACATATAAAACACAGTGGAAGCAACAACGCGAGCTATTGATCTACAACATAATCTGCAAAATACTACCAGACTAAGTTCATGATAAATTAAAGTTCAATTAATCATATTACTTAAGAACTCCCACTTAGATAGACATCTCTAGTCATCTAAGTGATTACGTGATCCAAATCAACTAAACCATGTCCCATCATCACGTGAGATGGAGTAGTTTCAATGGTGAACATCACTATGTTGATCATATCTACTATATGATTCACGCCGACCTTTCGGTCTCCGTGTTCCGAGGCCATATCTCGTTATATGCTAGGCTCGCTGCTTAACTCGAGTATTCCGCGCGGCGCAACTGCTTTGCACCCGCTGTATTTGAACGTAGAGCCTATCACACCCGATCATCACGCGGTGTCTCAGATCGAAGAACTTTCAATTCGGTGCATACTCGTGGAGAACACTTTGATAATTTTGGTGAGAGATCATCTTATAATGCTACCAACAATCAAAGCAAGATAAGATGCATAAAGGATAAACATCACATGCAATCAATATAAGTGATATGATATGGTCATCATCATCTTGTGCTTGTGATTCCATCGCCAAGCAACGCCATGATCACCATCGCCACCGCGCCGCCACCTTGATCTCCATCGAGCATCGTTGTCGCCTTGCCAACTATTGCTTCTACGACTATCGCTACTCCTTAGTGATAAAGTAAAGCAATTACATGGCGCTTGCATTTCATACAATAAAGCGACAACCATATGGTTCTCGCTAGCTGCCGATAACTCGTTACAAAACATGATCATCTCATACAATAAAATATAGCATCACGCCTTGACCATATCACATCACAACATGCCCTGCAAAAACAAGTTAGACGCCTCTACTTTGTTGTTGCAAGTTTTACGTGGGCTGCTACGCTGAGCAAGAACCGTTTTACCACGCATCAAAACCACAACGATTTCACAAATAGACTCCGCTTTTAACCTTCTCAAGGACCGGGCAAGCGAGCTACACTTGATTCAACTAAAGTGAGAGAGACAGACACCGCCGGTCACCTTTAAGCAACGAGTGCTCGGAGCGGTGAAACCAGCCTCAGTAAGTGTACGCCAGCAATGTCGGTCCGGCCGCTTCATCTCACAATACCGCTGAACCAAAGTATGACATGTCGGTAGGCAAGATGACTTGTATCGCCCACAACTCACTTGTGTTCTACTCGTGCACATGACATCAACGCGATAAAACCAGCCTCGATGCCATCGATGGGGAACGAGTAATTTCAAAAATTTCCCACGATCACGCAAGACCATGGTGATGGCATAGCAACGAGGGGAGAGTGTCCGCCCACGCACTCGTGAGACCAAAGCGAAGCGCTATAACAACGCTGTTGATGTAGTCGTGACGCCTCACGATCCGACCGATCCAAGCACCGAACGTGACGCACTCTCCGAAGTTTCTCGCACACGCTCAGCCGATGACGATCCTGACCGATCCAAAGAAAGTGTCGGGATGAGTTCCACAAGACGACGGCGCAGGACGATGTTGATGTTCCACCGACGCAGGGCTTCACCTAAGCTCCGCTGACGATATGACTTCTCCCAGCGCAGGCTTTACCAAGTTCGCGACGACATGACCAAGTGGAATATGGTGGAGGGGCACCAGACACGGCGCAAGGAAAGATCCAGAGATCAACTTGTGTGTCATGGGGTGCCCCTGCGCCTCAGATATAGCAAGGAGCTAGCTGGAGGGTGGCCGCCCAAGGGAGGCGGCGAGAAGGAGTCCTACTCCTCCGGAGTAGGATTCCCTCCAATCCTAGTTGGATTAGGATCGAGGAGAGAGAGGGAGGGGCTGCCCACCTTTCCTAGTCCCACTAGGACTAGGGAAGGGGGCGCGCCACCTAGGGCTGCCCCTTCCTTTCCCTCCAAGGCCCACTATGGGCCCATGTAGTTCTGGGTTCCAACCTCCTTGCATTCGATAAATTCCCGATTTCACTTGAACACTTCCGATGTCCAAATGTAGGCTTCCAATATATCAATCTTTATGTCTCGACCATTTCGAGACTCCTCGCCATGTCCGTGATCACATCCGGACTCAACAACCTTCGCATCAATACTTATAAACTCATAATGAACTCGCCATTGAAACGTTGTTGCATGGACTCACGGGTTCGAGAACTATGTAGACATGACCAAGAACCATTCTCGTCAATAACCAATAGCGAACTCGATGCCCATATTGGTTCCTTGCATATTCTACTTAAGATCTTTATCGGTCAAACCGCATAACGACATACGTTGTTCCCTTTGTCATCGGTAGTTACTTACCCGAGATTCGATCGTCAGTATCCAATACCTAGTTCAATCTGCATACCGTAAGTCTCTTTACTCGCTCAGTATACATTATCTTCACAACTAACTCATTAGTTGTAATGCTTGCAAGGCTTAAGTGATGTGTATTACCGAGAAGGCCTAGAGATACCTCTCCCATAATCGGAGTGACAAAACCTAATCTCAAATACGCCAACCCAACAAGTACCTTTGAGACACCCGTAGTACTTTTATAATCACCCAGCACACTAGACGCTTGGTAGTACCCAAAGTGTTCCTCCCAAACGGAGTTGCATAATCTCATAGTTAGTGAACATGTATGGGTCATGAAGAAAGCATTAACATACTAAACGCATCAAGTGTTAAGCTAACGGAATGGGTCATGTCAATCAGATCATTCAACTAATGATGTGACCTTGTTAATCAAATAACAACTCTTTGTTCATGGTTAGGAAACATAACCATCTTTGATTAACAAGCTAGTCAAGTAGAGGCATACTAGTGACATACCTGCTTGTCTATATATTCACACATGTATTATGCCCAAGTTAATACAATTCTAGCATGAATAATAAACATTTATCATGATATAAGGAAATAAATAATAACTTTATTATTGCCTCTAGGCATATTTCCTTCAAAAAATGTCACCTAGATACTCCAATGTCACCAAGTATCCGTGGGCATGATTATATGATATGCATCACACAATCTCATATTAATCTATTCAACCAACACAAAGTACTTCAAAGAGTGCCCCAAAGTTTCTACCGGAGAGTCAAGACGAAAACGCAGCCAACCCTCACGATAGGTTCATGGGCGCAACCCGCAAGTTGATCACCAAAACATACATCAAGTGGATCAATAGAATACCCCATTGTCACCACGGGTATCCCACGAAGACATACATCAAGTGTTCTCAAATCCTTAAAGACTCAATTTGATAAGATAACTTCAAAGGAAAACACAATCCATTACAAGAGAGTAGAGGGGAGAAACATCATAAGATCCAACTATAATAGCAAAGCTCATGATACAACAAGATCGTCAATCAAGAACACAGAGAGAGAGAGAGAGAGAGAGAGATCAAACACATAGCTACCGGTACATACCCTTAACCCCGAGGGTGAACTACCTCCTCGCCATGGAGATCACCGGATGATGAAGATGGCCACCGTGAGGGATTCCTCCCTAGGTGTCGTAACAGGTCCCAATTGGTTTTGGTGGCTACAAAGGCTTGCACAAGCGAACTCCCGATCTATTCTGTTCTCCGATGGTTTTAGGGTATATGGAGATATATAGGTGAAAGAAGTCGGTCGGGAGCCACGGGGCCCACGAGGTGGAGGGCGCGCCTGGGGGTGGGCCGCCTCGCTCCTCGCTTGATTCCTTGACGCACTCCAAGTCCCTAGATTGCTTCTGCTCCAAAAATAACTCTCCCAAAGGTTTCATTCCGCTTGACCTGCTTGATATTCCTTTTTCATAAACACTCAAATAAGGAAAAAATGTAAATTGGCACTGGCTCGGGTTAATAGGTTAGTCCCAAAAATAATATAGAAGTGTTTAGTAAAGCACATAAACATCCAAAACAGATAATATAATAGCATGAATACTTCATAAATTATAGATACGCTTGGAGCCGATCA
>JAHIAM010014873.1:0-10614 GCA_021605205.1 Aegilops longissima | reverse complement strand
GATAAGAATAGTCCGGGCCGCCTTAGAAAGCCACCTCCCCTGCCAGGGCTCGCACCGGGACTGGAGCTTGGTCACGGAGGGCCGCAGGTCCGCGGCAGAGAGACGCGAGTCACTAATGGGCGTCCCAAGGTAGGTAGTGGGGAAAGAGCCCAGGCGGCAATTAAGTCTGTTGGCAATGGCCACAGACTCAGAGGGGGAATATCCCATCACCATAACGTCGCTCTTGTCGAAGTTGATCTTGAGGCCCGACATCTATTGGAAGCAAAGAAGGAGGAACTTGAGGTTGGCGATGTCCATCTCCGAGCCTTCGATCATGATGATCGTGTCGTCAGCATACTGGAGGATGGAGATCCCCGAGCCCCCAGAGAGGTGGGGGGTAATCCCTCGGATGTGGCCAGCGGCTTTTGCCTTATCTAGAATGGAGGCCAAAGCGTCCACGACCATATTGAAGAGAAACGGGGAGAAGGGGTCGCCTTGGCGCACCCCACATAGGGTAGGGAAGAAGGGGCCGATCTCGCCGTTGATGTTGACCGCCGTGCGACCGCAAGAGACCATTTGCATGACTCTTGTGATCCATCGGTCGTCAAAGCCCTTCCGAAGAAGAACTTCCCTAAGGAAGGTCCAGCTAACCGTGTCGTAGGCTTTATGGAAATCGATCTTCAGAAAAACCGCCTTCAGGCGTTTGACCCGGACCTCATGAAGAACCTCATGAAGCACCAGGACACCATCCAGGATGTACCGCCCCTTAATGAAGGCCGACTGGTTAGGGTGGGTAATCCGATCAGCAAGCAGGGTCACCCTATTGGCGTACCCCTTGGCCAGGATCCGGAAGATCACGTTAATGACCGTGATCGGGCGGAACTGGCGGATGTCAGCCGCCCCAGGGACCTTGGGGATGAGGGAGATGGTCCTAGTTGAGACATACGAAGACAAAAGCTTGCCGATCTGTCTGTGCATACAGTCACTTTTATACAGGATTAAGTTCAGATAGATGATTGATCTCGTGTCGGCTCTGCGGTACTAGCTTTCTGTAGTTTCATTCATCCCGAAAACAAAATACAGTACGTAGGAAAGAAGAACAGCAGAAATAAACTCTGCAAAATACAGGAACATAGTATCACATTGTCGACAACATACAGACATATGATTCTGTAACTGAATCAAGGACCACGGTAAAAAAAACCCTGAAAGTTCAGTGTGCACTTAGTCACAATCTACAAATATTTAGAAACAGGGTGCAAAAGGAAAATCGTGGTCCACAGTTTCTGTAGCGCTACAAAACATAGTTTGGGTCTACTTCTACCAGGGGAACAAAATTATTAGTATATACATCTACTTAAAGTAGCTAAACTTCACATCTACTTAAAATGCTGCCTTCGAGATTCAGTTGGGGGTCGCCTTGGTTCTCGCAATATTAATTTCACTTGGGAGCACTCTTTGCTCAAAAAAAGAATGGATGAAATCGGCCATTAGCGTGAGGGGACAGCGTCTTCCTTGGTCCTCTGCTCAGGAGGAGGAAGATGAAGTCGCTAGAACAGAGGAGTCTGCATTTTTTTTCTTGTGATATCCAATTGCTCTATCAATTTTTGGTAAGGCATAGGCAGACATAGGCTTCGATCGACCAAGAGCAAAAATAAATATATATATCATGTCAGACAGTATTCATGTACTTTTGGAAGCCAAAGCACATAGAGGAGGAACTTGTTGGAACCACTTCATCATCATATTTACAAGACAGAGTCCATAGCCGTAGAAATTGAATAGCTAAATGTATTACTAGGATAGCATCAATATCTTAATCCTCATTTCTAAAACCATCCTATTCACCCCCAATAGTCTCAGAATCAAAATTTCCCATCTTTGATTCTCCACCCCAAGGCACACTGCCAGACTTCGCCTCTAGTCTAGCTATAAAAAACACTATATCCATTGGCTTCCTATCACCACCTCATCGAATAGATTTATTAACTCGAGAATATTACTACTTCCTAACTTCACCTCAGCTCTACTAGCTACATCACTAAGATAGCATCGGCAGAATCCAAGACAGCTGGAATTTGTTACTACCTGTGCGCCATCTTCTCAAGTAATTCAGTTGTGAAGCTTACTTACGGCCTACGGGAGACCCCTTGATGATAATACCGTTGATTTTGTCTGTCTTTTGAGACAAGGGCCTGGATTGCAAACCCAAATGCGGCAGCCTGCAATCATCACCGAGCCCTGGAGCACCTAGGGACAATCAGAACTGATACATATAGATGCAGGCAGCAATTGTGCTTGCCTGTAGCTAGCTTTCCTCTGCTTTTGCTCTGTTTTCTCAACTCTGAATACTTGTTTGTAGCTTTAGGTTTCAGGCGTAAGGTCGACTCTTCTTCGAGATAGACAGAGATGCTGCTATTTATCCTCTCTCTCCTTTTTTTGGCAAGGAGAATAAATGGTAGACTGCTTTCTTTTCTTCTTTCGGTTCAAGGTTGTACAAACTCTGAAGAAAAATAAACAGACGGAAAGAAACACATTCATTTTAGACTATTATAGTGCACGTTAATGTAGTATCCACCCTTTCAAAATAGTTTACTGAATATCATCTTATACACAATCACAATGTGTCAAGTGTCACACCTCACAAGAAATGCCGTTAACTGAGTACAGACCACAAAACAGACAATGACTCTATCACAGCTATCCTGAAGCTTGGCAATGAAGACCGAACAGAAAGGCAGTGGCAGGTCTTGTCTGAGATCTTTTTAGAAGTCGAAGATTAATACTAAGGGAACAGCTAATTACCTAATCCGAACTTTCTTACCGAAAAAGGCTTTCGCCCCGCCTTATAGATAAAGCAAACCGCCAAACGGTCCAACAAACAGGCCACAGCCAAGTTCACACGCGCACACACACAACAACACAACGAACACCAAGTGCAGGGTACAGCTGAGGGCACAACTCAACAAGCCCTAGAAAATAAAACACAACAAGGCGAGCACCAAGGAGGCAACACGACTAATCTAATCCGAACTTTCTTATGGCAACCAAAATGCAAAGCATGTAAATGCAGCGGGAAAGAAACACGTCATGACTGATGACAGTACAGAAATACCTTGCGATATCTTTGGTTATTTTCTCCTTGATGCAGAAGACATGACTAAAACGTATTACGAGATTCAGACTTCAGAAGGACCCTCGGGGGGATGTCGCAGGTGTGGTGTTCGGCGGTACGGTGGAGACGTTAGTGAAGATATACAATCCATCACTAAAGGCATGAGATGGAAGAGCCAAAATAATGAATCATGAATCTGGGACATTCAACCCTGAGAGGATCCTTGTTGCTGTCAAGACTTACTGGACCGACGAACCTGCTCAAAAACAGTAACGATATCTATGTCTGCTAAACTGTCTATTCTCCATCGCCAGTTCTCTGTTAGCTTCAGGATATCTGAACATGGGAAGCATTTCGAACTATTTAGTTGGTTTAGTAATGTCAACACCGATTTGTGGCCAGGACTCGCCAGGTGCATTGCATGATTGTGAGTCTTGTGACACATTGCAACTGTGCGTGTAAGATGAAATCTACGCAACCATCTCGAGAAGGTACTCGATCATATTCATCCGAGTCAATAGCCAATGATACACATGTGCTTCTTTCCGAATTGTTTTCTTTATTCAGAGTTTGAAAAATCATGAATGGAAAAGAGGGCAAGCTAGAGACTGAATTTGATGTTCGAAAATAACTGATAGTAACATGCTACGGTACAGATAAAGTTGGGACGTAGTAATTGATAGTAACATTTCAGGAATCCAAATTGAAATAAGGAAATCACAGCTAGCTAGCAACTGAAAAAACCAGACTCATTCACGTCTTCTCTTTTTGTACCATCAGACGCCATTTAGACTTGAGAATAAGGCCCACGCAGATGTTCCTGCAGCCACTGCATGGAAATATGAAGAGAAGCACAACGTCAGTCTAACAAACCCGCAAATCGACCATCACAAGTTCACAACTAAAACTAAAAAAAATGCAATGTATCAAGGTTAATCCCGTAGCACATGCACATCATAAATAGCAATTATTCACAACCAGCAGAACAACATATCAGTACCATTCAGAAGGTGATAACAGAACTGAACAAAAGCATATTATGGAGCAAACTGGGTAAACAGAAATAGACTAGCAGTGAATATGAGGTACGCACCTTATTGATAATAGAGAACACATGCATTTATTGCAGCCAAAGATGAAGCATCAACAGTGAAAAGCCACGTGGAGAACGCGAGCTGTTGATCCAAATGCAAATGAGGAAAACACGTCAAATCTCAGCAGACAGATAGATGTCCAGTTAATACAAACTAAGGTCTGAAACTCGTCAGAAATCTTCATTCATCCATAAATACCCACTGCATTCAGTATTTATTCCGTGGACTCAGCAAGCCATCACACCGCACATAACAAATCCGCCCCTGTATGGCCGTGTGGCAACGAAATTCCACACAGGCGGTTGCCCATCCGGGGTCCATGAATGAAGCTCAACCACCCTTTCATCAGTATAATTGATTGGAGGCCCAATAACAATCAGCCGGTCACCACACGCTCGGAAACCCATGCCCCGGCCATATCTGTCCTTAGACTGTACAGGCAATTTTCCAAGAGTGATCCACTTATTGTCCAGCTTATCATACTGCTTCAAATCATTATTCTCACTGTCATCAGCAGCATAAAGCTCATTGTTGACAACTGCAAGGAGCAGACGAGCTACGTTGTCTGTCCGGTTGAGCCCCTGAGACATGTTGTCGATGACCCTCCATGACCGCCGGTTCAAATCATACTCCTCACTGCATGTCAATAGCTTGTGCCTACTGGCAAAACCTCCGATCACATAGAACTTGCCATCCATGAAGGCACCAGAGAATCCGTACCTAGCCCTATTCATGCTGGGAAGGGGTGTCCAAGTATGTGTCTCCGAGTCATACATCTCTGCGGAGCTCAACACTTTATGAGAAGAATTAATACCTCCCGCGACATACGCCTTCTCCCCGGCACTTGTTGACCCAAAATGTACCGTGGGGTGTTCATCGCATCAGCATCAGGCAGCCATGTCCATGAATTGGTAAGGATGCTATATCTCAAGGCAACCCCCTCGTTCCCAAAAACCAGCAGCTCAGTTCCTACAGCGAACGAGTCCCACACGGAGCTTCCAGCCGGTGGCATCTTGGGCAGTTGGATCCAGCGCCCAGTGGACGGGTCATAAGCCTCCCACTCCGGAGGATTATTACCGAAAGAGAGGTATATCCAGTGCTCCGCTACCCCGTTCTTGCGACGCAGGCGGTAGATGTCCCCGTTGCGAACCATGGAATTGAAGTCACGGTTGAGGGAGGCGATGGCGCCATATTCCCACCTGGAGAGGCGGTGGAGGCAATGGATGAAGAGGTCACGACCTATCACATCAATGGTATTGCTCCACGAGACCACATCCTGCTGCTCTTCACCATCTGCACCTGACAAAAATCAACACTTCATCAGAGAATTCCTACAAGTAATTTATCACAAAAATCAACACTTCATCAGAGAATTTCTACAAGTAATTTATCACAAAAATCAACACTTCATCAGAGAACTCCTGTTGACTGAAAAGCAAACCTGGAGGATGCAGGCGTGAAGAGGAGTCCGGTGACCTCCATGATATACTGCAGATTAAAACAACCATTTAGATACCTTCGTCAGAGAATCATGGGAACCAGAATCAGGTTAAATTGCATAACTGAAGAGTGATTACCTTTTAGCACCATGGGAACCAGAATCCACTAATTGCATGTCGATGATAGGATTGCCCGGATGATTGCTAACTATCCTGACTCTCGACACATACTCTAGATCAGCAGCTGCACCCTAAATTTTGCAGAAACCTCTCTCAGGCATGTCATATGCTCGATGCTGATTAATGCATTACCATGTCGATATTGTTTCCACTGCTCACGGTCCAAATAAAGATCAAGTCGTTGGTCCATTCGGGGGATGGCATCGAAAACGAGCCTGAGCTTCCAGAGATTAGGCATTGCGTCCGCCTCAAATTTTAGCCAAGCTATTCCACTCATGAACCTCAGCTTCAAGTACTTGAGAGCTGTGAATCCAGCAGCCGTGCCAAAGATTATCTTAATACCAGGTGACTTCTCCACATACAAGGACAGAGCAGTAAGGGCAGGCAACCCTCTGAGAATATCAACATCATTTACTGACAGTTCATCCACCGCAATCTTCAGAATGCATAGGTTGCCAAGTTGGATCTTCCACAAATGCATATCACAAAATATGACGGGGCTGTGAGGTGAGACCTCAAATCTCTGGGTATGGTGGTTAGGTTTATCCAACATCCACAAAACTCTTGCTTTTGAAGCGTCACCATAGCTAGCTGAGGATCCCTGAGCCACCAGTTTTACAGTTTTCAGGCTGTCATGTTCATACATTAAATAATCCAGAGCATCCATGTTTCTATACAGATGGTCGTAATCTGAAGAAGGCGGTGTAGAAATGCAAAGATCCTGCAGGTGGTTCGGCTTGCAAAGGCTCATATCATCACTGACAGACCAATCTAGCAAATTTGTGTCAGGAGGAAGACTGAGGTGCAACAAGCGAGTGAGATATATAATGTCCCATGGAACATAAGTGCCTCTTGGTGTATCCATAACATCCAGTGTTTCCAAGCACTTCAGCCCTCTCATACGGTTTGGAAGTCTTATGCAGACATCACATACAATCTTCAGATATATAAGATGGAACAGTTCAGATATCCCAGTGAGGTCTATAGCCAGGTCTTGTTTGCCATTATGATGGCCAGATAGCTGAAGGTTCAGAACACGTGCAAGCTTGAACTCTCCAATGCAAGGCATGCACTCTGATAATCCAAAAACTCCAAGTGAACGTACTTGTGACTTTCTGATGTTTGCTGGTATCTTGGCATATTTGGCATCACCAAAGCATAGTTGGAGAGACAATCGACGGACCTTATGAGAAAGTGCCAAATTCTTTCGACTGTAATCTACTACTACAAGGAAATTCTCTTCAGCACACTTGTGCACAATAAGATCATGCACCATGGCATGAACTGTGCAGGACACCACTTCATTGTTGAAGTTGATAGACATAGGTTGGATGAATCTTCTATCAACAAGTTCATCGAAATACAATCCTGCAACTTCCTCCATATTCCGCCCTTCACTTGCAGCAAGAAACCCTTCAGCCACACATTGCCTGACCAGGTCTTGTTTGAAGATTACAGAGCCCTCTGGATACATACCAAGTTGGAGCAAGCATGTCTTGAGGTAATGAGGAAGGCTGTTGTAGCTGAGGTTCAGTACTTGACTCGTTCTTTCTGAAGTTGAATTTGATGACAAACAAGACACTAACGAATCATGTATGTGTGTCAATAAATCCGCTGATACAGAAGGCTGGTTTCCTAAAAGACTTGCTATACTGATGGTGGCTAGCGGCAAACCACCACATGTTTCTACAATTTGGCTTGAAACTTGTTTTAACTCTTCAGGACAGTCACTTTCAGAACCAAAAAGCCTGCCAAAGAATAGCTTCCTTGAGTGATCATCATCCAAAGGTTTCATCTCAAAAACTTGTTCTGGGTCATCGCTGCAACATGCTAATGCAACGTCTTCAATCTGTGTAGTTGTTATTATTCTGCTTCCTTGACTACACTTGGGGAAAAGCTGATTAATAACATCCCATGCTGCTGTATCCCATAAATCATCAACAACGATTAGATACCTGCATGTCAAGAATGCACGCATGTCATATTTACGTGTGAGGTACGCTAGAAAAGAATGAATTTTTAGTCCATACATGTCCAGGACTTATGGTATTAACCTGAAGTTAAATGTTATTGCCAGCATCAAGTTAGTGCTGACTTGAAGAATAATACTAATGTCCGTTGACTCGACACATGCATGTACTGAAGCTTTTCTAGCTCACTGTAAAGCTTGTCTGAAAAACAACTTTTCATAAATTGACTATATATCATCATGCCTTTTTTTTCTCAAAAACAAAAGAGCAACCTGTAGTGATTTAATGTAGTACATGTGATTCTGGACCATGTGGAAAATAAGTACATAGTATGCAATACAACTAGTACTCCCTCCGTTCCATAATGTAGTGCCTATAGATTTTGTATAAAGTCAAACTTTACAAATTTTGACCAAGTTTATAGAGAAACTATTTATATATACAATGTCAAATATATAAAATATGAAAATAAATCTTACGATGAATCTAATAATATATGTTTGGCATTCTAAATGTAAATGTTTTTCTCCATAAACTTGGTCAAAGTTTGTAAGGTTTGACTTTTTCAAAAATCTATAGGCACTACATTATGGAACGGAGGGAGTACATATGATTTGCATATAAGTACCTCTTGCCATGTAGATAATTCCTGATATTTTCAGCAGTAACACGAAGTTCATCGAAGCGTCTTGGCTTCCTTGGGGCTGCTTCCGCTGGAATTGTGATAGCATGTCGCGGAAAAGCCTCTTCATATCAGGCTTTTTGGACACCCGGACGAAAGCCCGACAATGGAATATCCTCCCAATTTTATTGTACAACACTTTGGCAAGCATTGTTTTACCAAGACATCCATATCCATGAACAGACACCACCTTGAGCTGCTGATCCGTGTCGTTAGACAAAGACTTGATAAACTTTCTCATCCGACCATCAATTACTAGGCCGGAACAAGTTTTCTCACAAGGCAGTGGCGACATTGGCATTATAGGCCCAATGGCTGAAAATCTACGTGCCGCCGAGGTGCTACAACAATGGAGCTGGTACCTCTCGTACCGTCGGATCGCCTCCCGGGCATAGATCCTGAATTCTGATATCTTTTCAACTATCTGCTGGTACCACTTGTGCTTCCTGGGAGCACGAATGACATCAACACAAATGGTTTTGGAGATAAAATGTCCTGACACATCAGGAGCTGCATATTCGATCTGTTTCTGCCACTTGAGCCTCTTGGGAATCTTAACACGAGTCATCTTGTGGTCAGATTTGTAGCCAAGAGACTCAGGGGGCACAAAGTTGTCAATACAATCTTGGATGTCATAAGATAACTCCCGTGCCTCCTTCGTCCAGCACTGGGCCGCCAGGGGAGGGTCTTCCACCTCTAACATATCTTCAAGGTATGAGCCTATTTCTTCAAGATCATCTCTGAGGAGCTGCGACCTATCATTGACCCCCTTGGTCAGCTTGCATCCATGAGGACCTAACATCATGTCAAGCTTCTTAAGTAGGGGTCTCATGGCACCCAGAGAAACACTGGTACTGGCATTTATCTCTCTGCCTCTACCTCCTATTGAAACATCTGAAAAAACATAGACGAGAAAGAACGGTTTAATTTACACAATAGATGTTGCATGTAATACATAACTACCAGTACATGTCACACTCACATCTATTTCTATTCACATATCTGACATTCAGAAAAGCCAAATTATATGGATTTTGTACTTTACACTTCACTCATCATATCCACTAACACATTTAAATTGCTGAAAAAACAAGTTGCTTATAGATTTTTTTGAGAAAGAGTAGACTTTATTGACTCAAAATGAAGCATCAAAGATACAAGCACAATAAGCACACGCCCGTTGTCTGCATGGATAGGACGCCCACAACCAACACACACACACACACACACACACACAGGCAAAGACAAAGTTCATAAAAGACAGAAGCTCAACTGTGTTTATTCAACCAGTTTGGCCGACGATCCACTCGTAGAACATGTGGATGAGGTATGTAATCTTGTCTCCGACCTGTTGTGGTCGTGTTTTATTTTTATTTTTAGTTTTGTTTGGTACTCGATGACTTGAACTTGTTTTCATGTTTAATAAAATTGGTGGTGTGCATCTTCTAATGCAGAGGCTGGGGTATTCCCCTTTTCGGAAACGACAATTACTCTGTAATATAAGGGCAACAAATTTGTGATTACCTAATTAGCTTGCGTAAATTGTGATGTCCAGTCGGGTCTCATCTAGTGTTATTATCATTTTGCTAACCTATGGCTGCAGCAGTGTAAATTGTGCTGTTAAGCCCCCCCACCCCACCCCCCCCCCCCACCCCGCAAAAAAACCAATCGCACATGCTAGTGATGAACAATGCATGGCGAGACACACATTATAAAAATCATGTGTGTTATGGTTTGCACATCGCCCACGGTCACTAGTAAGCAATTGTGTGCAATGTCTTACCGACATGTTAAATGGATGAATCTGTGTGGTGTTGGTGGGCACCTCACAACGTTTGATAAATAAACCATGTGTGAGATAAATTAAACATGATTTTATGAGCTCAACTGTGCACAATATGTTTTACATTTCGCACAGAAAAATTATTGTCTGAACTGTATCGAACAAAGTTAACACGATTTTGCACAGTTGAACGTGTGTATTATACTAGCAGATGACATTGTATGCCTGACCATGCGGAAGCTACACGACGACACTGCCTAATACATGCCACAGCCGCCCCAGCCATGTGCCCTCACTGTTAGGCAAGACTGGGATCCCCGCCACGAGGTCCGCCCGGCCCAGTCTTGGAAGAGAAAACAGGGTGGTTGCCAA
>JAHIAM010014871.1:0-10159 GCA_021605205.1 Aegilops longissima | reverse complement strand
TTCCGCTCCATGGATATGGAAAGCTTCAGAACGGAGAGGAACAGGGAAGGAGATGATCTTTTGGGCTAGAATAGGAAAGTGCTTAATGGGCCAGGTTTTTCCTAATAAAACGATTCCATTCCTATTTTTAAAATTAGGAAACTAAAACAATAAAAAGGAAATCAAATCAATTCGAATAAAGAGTTTTATATACTAAAATTATCGAAAAATAAAATGTAGATGATGAGCATTATTCCATCCAAAATAAAACTTAAAAATGTTTTTCAGAAAATCCCTAAAGGCTTTATTTCTTTTGCAAATAATTTTAAATAAAAACTTTGGTTTTTTCTTGGCTCAATATTTTCAAAATGCCCTGATTTTGGAGGGTCATTTTCTCCGCTTTTCTTGCTTGCAAGAATTTATTTTTCGGGTATTTCTTGGGAAGAAAAATAGAGAAGCAAGTGCAAATATTTGAAAGAATTAAATTGCAAAACTCCGCTCAAATTATTTATAGTTGAAGAAGTCATGTCATCTTCTCTCATTGATTTTAATAGGATGAATTTGAATTTACCGGAGAAGGGAAAGTCATTTTATTCCTCTCTTCAAAAGTTTTTGAAAAGGTTCAAATTTCACTCAAGTTTAATTCACTCAAGCAAACAAACAAACAATTCAATTAATTATATTAACATTCCAAAATTTGGGATGTTACAAACCTACTATTTTAAAATGAATCTCGCCCTAGATTCAAGAGGCTAGCAAGAAAAGGTTAGGGGTTGGGGCTTCTAGCAAATGTCTTGGTCGAAAGGTCGGGTGCTACCACACTTAAAAACAAGGTCATGGTTCCAATAAACTCAGATATTTCCTCCGAGGGCTGACAATGTATGTCTCTTCACATATCTTACAATAGCTCCTTCATTAAAGCTCTTCCGTAGCAAGAGTTTTCTCAAAAGCTTGGGTCGGTTCACAAAGTTGAAGTTCATTCAGACCGGATCTTCTTAGTCGATGGGTTCTGTCCATTCTAAACAACTATCAAACACTCATGGTGGTCACAATTTATGGTTTTCCCGCAGAAAACGGGTCTGGTTGAACCTCACCGATAACCTACGCTTGGCAACGGTTGCTCGTAATGGGGTTCCATCGCCTACCATTTTATGGTTTTATGGCTTATCGCTACGACACTCTTCTAAGTTTTTCAAGGCTCTCTGATTTTCCATCAACATATGATAGTTCATGATAGAAGTCTCCGTATGGGGCCAATCCATCCTGCATTTGAATCATTACCACATATGTAAATATCGAATCACGATTTTAACACTTGGGCATACTCACAAGCATTGCAGAATTCTCTTGTTCTAACCGAGTTCATATAAATCCATGGTTTCTGATGCCAAACAAAACATCTATCGTTATTTCACCACTCGTGTTTTTATGTAACCTCCTACGTAAACGTAGGCTGATTGGATCAGATTCTTCCAAATTTATTCCTTTATCAAGGTTACAACGGTTCCTTCTCAAAACTCGGCCGTGGGTTATGGCCCACTTCAACACTAGTGCAGCTTTAACTCATCCTTGAGTAACTCTCTTGTTACACCTCCTTAAATCCAAGAGTACTGCTTCTTCATACCATCATATCAAAACAAAACTCCAACTTATTTTGTCTAGCTTCCTTCTATGGCCGCCATGAATAACACGCTTTTCTTCATTGATCCCGTGGCTTTATAGAGTACTATGACCAAAAGAAGTGCACAAGTTTATCCATAAAATCTCATTAATCTCATATCAATCTTTCATTAAATCCTTAACCATTTTCAGAATCCAAATTCCAAAATGTACTTGTTACAAATGCTGCCACCCACATGATTTGGTATGGTCGACATTACTTCCACTTTATTTATTTATCCTCCTCGAGGATTCTTCATCCCATCGAATTGTGCGCATGAGCCTTGAAATCTTCAATCTTCGTTCATCATGGTGGTCTTGAGCTTCACCTTCATCATCTCTCGCATGCACTTCGCTTAGGTATTCCTGAGTATAACGGAGTCTTGCTTCAAGTATTCGATCTGGCGATGGCTTCCATGGCTGCTTCACTAACGGCATCAAGAAAGTTGCTTGTGGCACACGTGAGATGAAAAAGTAATGCCCCATCCTCTTTGGGCAAACTCTTTCAAACGGTGGAGGTGTACTCCACATACCAAAGTTCCACTTTTGCATGAAGGGTAGCCTTTGTAGACTGATCTCCTTCAAGGTGAATATGCTTCATCATGTCCTTCAAGATCTTCGGTAATCATGATCACTTGTCGTGGTCATGATCGCTTCAGGCCCTTAAGGAAAGACTCAAAGGATGAATTTAATAGGATGAATTTGAATTTACGGAGAAGGGAAAGTCATTTTATTCCTCTTTCAAAAGTTTTTGAAAAGGTTCAAATTTCACTCAAGTTTAATTCACTCAAGCAAACAAACAAACAATTCAATTAATTATATTAACATTCCAAAATTTGGGATGTTACATCAGATGGCAAATTATCATCCCAGCTAGACCCATAGTCTAGCACACAAGCTCTCAACATGTCCTCCAAGATTCGGTTGACTCTCTCGTCCGTCCATCTGTCTCATGGATGAAAAGTTGTACTGAATTCCAGCCTCGCATCAAAGTTTCATGCAGCTGCTTCCAAAACTTTGAGGTAACTGTTCCTATCTCGACACGATTTTCCTGAACTCCATGCGATATACGATCCTGGTCATGTATATCTTGGCCAACTTAGCACGGTATAGGTAGTCTTCACGGAATGAAGTGAGCTACCTTGGTCAAACGATCAACCACTACCCAGATGGAATCATAACCTGAACGGGTCCCGGTAATCCCTGATGAAATCCATTCCAAGTTTCTCCCATTTCCAACTGAATCGCAAAGGTTGAAGTAACCCGTGGCTTCGATGTTCGCTTTTACATCGCTGACAAACATCGCATACGCTACGACTCGCAATATCCTTCTTCATACCTGTCCACCGTAAACTTTCCTTCAAATCTAGGTACATCTTGGTGTTGCCGGGTGAATCGAGTACGTGAATCATGAGCCTCCAAGAATTAGCTTCCTGAGTTCGGGATCATTGGGCACATAAATACGATCCTCGAACAATATAGTTCCATGTTCATCCCACGAAACCCTTTAGCTTTTCCTTCATCCATCTTTTGCTTTATCTCATCAATTTCTTGTCCGACTTCTGGCTTCACGAATCCTTTCGCCAAAGTGGACTGAACTTCCAGAGTTGCAACATATCCTCTCGAACTATCTCCAATGGAGATCTCCGAGGTCATCGACTAACTCCGGTAATCCTCCCGCCGTAAGAGTATTCACATAACTCTTACGGCTCAAAGCATCGGTTACAACATTAGCCTTACCCGGGTGGTAATGCAATCTCATGTCATAGTCCTTTATCAACTCTAGCCATCTCCTCCTGAGGTTCAACTCTTCGGTGAAAATATACTTCAAGCTCTTGTGATCTGTAAACATCACAACGGTTTCCGGCGAGGAAATGTTCCTGTGTCTTGAGTGCATGCACTACGGCCGCTAACTCCAAATCATTGTGGATAATTCATCTCATGAGGTCGAGCTGTCCGAGGCATAAGCTAAACTTTTCCTTCCCGCATGAGTACCCTCCAGTCCTTGACGGAAGGCCACAATAAACCCGGTATTCCTTGTGTATGTCCGCAAAATCAGCACCGGGCGAACCAACCGCTTCTCAATTCCTAAAACCGGCTTCACATTCCCGTCCAAACATACTTGGCTTCCTTCTTCAACATTTCACCATGGGCTTGGCAATCTTCGAGAAGTTCTCAATAAACCTCCGATAATATCCCGGAAGTCCGAGAAAACCGGGATCTCCTTGATCGAGGGTGGTGACGCCAATCGGTGATCGATTCAACCTTGGGATCAACCTTTCCTTCTCCAAATAACATGTCCGAGGAATCCAACTTCCTTCAGCCAAAATTCACATTTGTAACTTGGCATACAATGATGTTTCAAGTTTCCCGTAACTAGACGCAAATGTTCCTTATGCTCTTTCCTCTTGGAGAAAATCAATATATCATCGATGAACACCACGACAAACTTGTCCAGAATTCCATAAACACCTTGTTCATCAAGTTCATGAAGTATGGGAGCATTAGTCAACCCAAATGACATGACGGTATACCATATAAACCATACCGTAGTTAATGCTGTTTTGGGTATATCCTTTTGGATCTTCAATCGATGATACCCGATCAAGATCGATCTTAGAGAATACCTTGGCTCCAACTAGCTGATCAAAAATATTAATCATCCAAGAGGGTACTTGTTCTTGATGGTTACCTGCTCAACGCACGATAATCCACAACCATCCTCAAGCTTCCATCCTTCTTTCTACCAAAAGAACTGGGTTCCAAGGTGATGAGCTTCTTCAATATATCCTTTCTCCAATAACTCATTAATTTGATCCTTGATCTCTTTCAACTCATTCGGTGGCATCCGATAAGGTCTCTTGGATATTGGGGCTGTGCCGGCAATAACTCAATCAAACTCAATGTCCCCCGTCCGTGGCATTCTCGTAATTCCTCCTAAACACATCGAAAGTCTTGCACCATCGGCACTTCCTCCCGAACAACTCCCGTGAGGGAATGCACCGATTCTTCATCCGCTGTGCTCGGCTACATACTTGATCCTCTTCTGCCCGGAGTGGTGAGCGTAATAGACTTGCGGGCACGTCTATGTTTCCTTCAAACTTCGCAACCTAATCCATGCCTAGGATTACATCCAAGGTCCGGGTTTCAACACTATGAGGTCTGCGGGAAATTTATGGTTCCCGATGTTGAGGGTTGCATGACAGCCTAAGCCTCGCCATCATTTCTCCTCCGCTGAACCGACGCTAAGGGGCTTCTAAGGGTTTTAGTGGGCAACCTGCATTTTCCACAACTACCCTTGATATGAAATGAATGCGCTGCACCGTAATCAAAGAGTACCAAAACTGAACGTGAATTCAATAAAACTTACCAACCACAAGGTTCCGGCTGATCATAGACGCCCTCCACGCCAATGTGGTTCACCCGAGCACGAGGGAACGGATTAGGCTTCTTCGCCGAGCCTCCATTGCCGCTTTCCATTCCGCTGCTTGGCCTCCGGCAGTCGGTATAGTGCCCTCGCCTTCCGCACTTGAAGTGTGATGTGGCTCGATCCTTCGTAGCCGCGTAAACTGCTGATTGCCATTATCGTTTCCATTGCCATTGCCATGGCCTGACTTGTTGTCCTCGGCTGCGGTTGTTCCCATTTCTCCATGGTTATGGCCTCCATGGTTATGATGGGTGCCTCCTCGAGTATGGTGCATAACGGGCTTCGAAGCCCCGAGTTGTGCTTCCCCTCGCTGTACTTCCGCTATGCTTTCAATCGCTGCTGCTTGTTTCAAGTATGGTGGCCTTGTCTACCAGCCTCCGGTAGTTGTTGAAGGTAGCCATAAGTCGCATCAAATTTCATCGCTGAGTCCTCGAGAAATTTCTCCGCTTATGCATCTGTGGCCACATCATCCCGGCATAGCGAGCTAGCTTGTTGACTCATCCACGCATCGTGCCACAAGACGTTCTCGGGCGTAGTTTGCGGAACTCACGCTTTCGCACTCATGGCTCCACCGAGACATGAGCGTGCGGAAGGGTCTGCTGAACTGATCCCATGTGATGGCACCGATGGGATAAGTGGCGTGTAGTTCTCCCACCAAGAAGTTGCAGGTCCATCGTTGATGCGCAAGCGCACCTTCTCTCGATCGCTGCATCCAACAAGGATTAGCTCTTCCGACTTTGGAGCCAATCATCACCATAATCGCTCAAGGCTACTAGAGAACACCATGATTCAGCCTCGTGAATCGAAATGTTGTCCATGTGGGTGGTATGTGGATTGTTGGTGTTGTTGTTCGATTCTAGATGAGAAGCTCATAGGCATTCTCACGCCGAGTACCGGTGAGCTCCGCGGAAACCAGGTCACGCCCTCGGAGGCATCCGTGTTTTGGAGTGGATGAGAAAATTAGAATAGAACAATGGTCTATGAGAAATAACACTACCCATATGAATGCACAATCATAAAACACACCAATCATTTATTCATTCCACTCAAACATGGTTTAAACTCGATTACAAAAGCTCACGACTAATCAAATATCGCCTAACTGATCGATTTAAAAGGAAAAATAACATGGTGGTCGACTAAAAAGTCTTCATCAATAATCCTTATGCCCTCCGTGTGATGTCCTCCGTGTGGCGCCTCTCTGTGGCTTTCTCCAAAGGAGCTCCTTCAAAATCCTGATCATTGCTCACGAGGGTCCATTATCTCCACTGAAAAGGTCCTCCCCAAGTCCATCTTTTCCTCTATCGCTGCAAGCTTCATCTTCGTGTCGCCGACTGCTCCATGAAGTCCGCGATTTCTTCCTCATGGCCAAGGAAGTCTGCGGCCTTTCTCCTCTAGTTCCAGCTCACGAACAAAGCTCCGTGTGTCTTCGAAGTTATGGCGAGTCTGAATCTCCCGCTTCCGAGGAGACACTCCAAGTCCCGATGTGTTGAGAGGAGTCGCCCTCCACGGACGGATGATATCTCCATTCCTTGCCGCGAGAAACCATGGCGAGGTCTGAGGGATCGAGCTCGCCTCAGACTTCCTCGAGATGTCTAAGGGCACGATAGATCGCCATGTCCTTCCGATGATCCAGCTTGAAGTCGGTGAACTCAAAGTCAATAGGCTCGATGTCCTCCGGGGTTCTCCCTGGATATGCACCTCAATCTCAGAGCGGTGTCCGCTGAAGTGCATTGTTGGCTTCCGGTGATCGAGGGTAGAGCAATTCAGCTTCTTCACCATCTCGACCAGCTTCCCGCCAAGGGCATCGCCTCATCGGGCCGGCAAAACTCCGTAGCAAAACTGGGTGAACTCGACGGCCATCTAAAATGTTGAAAATCGGAGAAGAGTCGAATTGAACAGGGAGAATTACGGAATGATAAGGATATAAAGTAAATGGTCTCGCTATGGCTTCGATCCTAGGGGTTACGATCCACGTTAGCGGTGCTCGATACCATATCGTAGCGACCGACCCAAAATCGTCAAATCTCCGTGTCTGTATTCATCCCAAGATCATGCCGTACTCACAAGACATCGATGAAGTAATCAAAGTTCAATCACACCTGAATTTTATTACACGATTCTCATATAGAGTCTTTATTACAAGAGAATAAATTCGCTCAAGGCCAACTCATGAGAAATAAACTACTAATGTGGGAAGCATAGAAGTAAAGCGAGTCCATCCGACTCCAAAGGGCAATCGCCTACGGAGCGAGCCTCACCCCGATCGAATATATCTCGCAACATAAGACGTTGAAGCCAGTAGGTCATTTTTGAATAAGTCGCAAGTCATGAAGAATAACAATAAAGTTACTAACACTATATGCATTTTGCCTGGGCTCTAAGTTTCATCATTTTAAAGCCAATTTTCTCCTACTATGGACTTGCTTGCAAAATTACTACAAATTGTTGGTAGTTATTGAGATGGTTCCGCCAACCAATATCTCATTCCCAAATTATTAAGTCATAAAACCCTCAAATTAATTTATTAGTTTTAGTGTTGAGATTTCAATACTTCCAAGTTCCAGAGACTCAAATTGTCCGTAATCGGGACACGGCTAATCGATTAGATCTTTAACTCAGAGGTTTGACCCTCTTTTTAAGTCTTCGCTTCATGGTGTTTGAAGACGGACTAATGAAACAGTCTTCCAAAGAGTTCTTCGCTTCCGTACCCATCCAATCCTACCGTTTTACATCTCGAGTACCGCCCACCAGCCATTACTACTAGCGTTGACCCAGCAGAGCCCATAATGGCTTTCGGCTGCATGTAAGCTTCCGGTCATGGGGCATCCATCCTTCTCTTCGTGGCTGGGTGAAGCTCCGAAGATGTCATGGCACTTCTCCATGCATCCCGCCAACCACTGGTTCTCCAGTGGTGCCTCAACTCCTCCCACCCAAGAGTGAATTTTCGTCCATCTTGATCATTGTAGTTCATGGGGTTGTCATCATCATTGACTCTCACATCTTGCTTATGAATTTCACTCAACCAAAACCCGCTCACGAGCATAGCAAAGTAAACTACTTTCCCCGGTCATGGTAACAAGGGGTTGGTTCATCCTACCACATGATACTACTCAAGATTAATAACTTCAAAATTTCAACTATGCATGCATGGTGGGTGGTGACAATTTCTAATGCACAAAACATAGGTATAGAAAATAACATGATCAAAACTTGCCTTGCTGATGATCCTCAAGCTAAAGATTCAGAGTAGAAGCTTCAGACCGAAACTCTACCGAGACAAACAATGATCACAATAAGCATATAGCATAGGATCACATAATACAATAGCATAACAATAGCAACATAACAAAACCAACAAAGCAAAACCCAAAAGGGAAAACTCAAAGAAAACCAACTCAAAGTTTTCCTACTTCAAACAACAACTAAAAGTAGTTTTATATAACAAAATTTTCTCAATATAACCTAATCATGGTTTTAAGTTAACTTAAAGAAAAAATGCATTAAGCAATTAGGAGCAAAAAGAATTAATTTAAAATCTATTATGAAACTCCTATTAGGCCTAATTCAATTTCTATTAAGAAAAAAAATAAAACTTTTATTTATTATAAATAAAAGTTCATCCTATAAAGTGACAGAAACTATCCTAGAATAATCAATCACATGTTAAAAATAAATTTATTTACTAATTAAAATAATAGAAAATAGTTGCTAGTTAATTAATTAGGATTAACAAGATTCTGCTTAAAACTATTTTTTATTAATCCTAAAATACCCAAATTAATTCCTATGGTTTGGCAATGTCAAAATAAAGTTGGGACAAAAAGAATCATCCAAAATAATTTTTCTAACTCATGTTATAACAGATTTACTATTCTGACTAAAACTAAAATAAAGCAATTTTAATTAATTTTAACATAGCTAAATATATTTTCTACAGAAACTATAGAAAATTTGCAAACCAACAAAAAAGAATCACCTAAAAATATTAAACAGAATAAAAGATATGAATTTTTCAAAACAGGAACTATTCTTAAAACAGAAAACGAATTTAAATGAAAAAGGGCCTAATGGGCCTAAACTACGACCGAGCGTAATATAAACTAAACGGCCCTAGGTTTAAACTAGTCGGGCCGCTAAATAAAAAACCCTAATGAAAAACTAAACCGACTAAACCGCCAACCGGCTTTATAAAAGCATTCTTCGTTCTAATCTACACCGAGATTATGAATCGGACGGGGTTCGGTGATCACCGCGCCGACGGCGGCGGGCGGGGCGGGAGTGGGTGCCGGACGGCCCGCCGGGAGGGCGGCGGAGGGTCGGCGGTGACGAGCTTGGGAGGCCTCGTGGAGTCAGAGCTTGGAGGGGCTAGGGGCGACGGCGAAAAATGGCGGCGGCGGAGGTTCGGCCCGGCGACGGGAGAGAGAGAGAGGAGGGCCCGCGAGGGGTAGGGGGAATAAAGGGCCGACTTATATAGGCGGGGCCTCGCGCTAACGGGGGCGATCGGGAGGATCGATCCCGGATCTCGGGATCCGCGATCGGCGCGGCGGGCGGGGCGGGGTTGAAGACGGGTGGGGCCTCTGCGGTGAGAGAGAGAGGCGCGGCCGGCGACGGCCAAGCGCCTGGGGGGTGAGGCGAGGGGCCGGGCTGCCTCCCGGCTGTGGGTACTGGCTGCGCCTGCTAGTGGTTTTGGCCTGGCTGGCGCTGGGGGTTTTTTTGAATTTATTTTTTAATAAAAACAAAAAAGATATCTTTTAAAATATAAATATTTTATATAGGACATATATATACCAAAATGATCAGGGAATATTCCTATCATTTGAACATTTTTCCAAAGGCAAAATCCAAACTTTATAAAATTTCATTTTTTCAAATTCAAATAAATCTCAAGTTTGAATTCAAAACTTTTGGCAAGGTTTTCTCCGATATTTTTGGAGTGTCATGTTTACTCTCTCATACTTTTGATCAAGTATTCATCAGCATAGTTTTTGAAATGATTCCCACTTGCCAAGTTTGAATTCAAATATGAAAACTCAAAACTCTTCTCAAACTTCAAATGGCATTCAAATTCAAAAGGATGCATTAGATGCTTAT
>JAHIAM010014869.1:0-10897 GCA_021605205.1 Aegilops longissima | reverse complement strand
GGATACCGACCACAATCCGATTATCTCATAACTCTTGTCGTGATGGCCATGCTTATTCCCGGTCGATCACACGAGGGGCCCAGAGTATATCTCTCCGATCGGAGGGGCAATCCCATCTTGCTCGACCATGTCTCAAAGCATGGGACCGGACAAACCCAAAACCTACCTTTGTAACTACCTACCATGAGTAGCGCTTGGTCGGCCCAAAGCAAGTCCATCACCATCTCGAGTACATGCGCCACCAGTCTTAGGACATAGAACGATGTTGTACTAGAGACTCACAGATGACATATCGCCAAGCTGCCTCATAGTTGGGTCCGTCCGACTCGACCTTATTCTTCGACTCGGATCCGACTATGTCGAATCCAACCAGCACCTTTCCAAGTCCATATTATCCGTTAGCATCCAATGCTCCATGGCTAGTGAGACCAAGCCATCGAATCGTGTCATATGTTAGTCTAGTCGGCCATGCATTCCACACAGCCCTTTTCGACTAGGGACCTTTAGGACAGCTCATCATACAATGCATAGTCCCACAAACAAGTCACATGCACTTGCCGATACACATCATTGATAATGTCCAAGGACTATCTTTATTCATAAACACATAGGAAATATCATCATACATGATTGCCTCTAGGCATATCTCCAATCAGCTTCCCACTTGCACTAGAGTCAATCAAATAGACATCGAATGCCCATAGCTCTAACGCATGCCTCTCATGCTTGGGTTGTGGAAGGGCTTAGTCAACGGATCTCTGCAACATTTGCATCCGTGAATCTTGCATAACTCTACATCACCATTCTTACGATCTTTCAGACGTGATATTTCCGGTCTATGTGTCCGACCTTGTGGTGATTCTCTCCTTGGCTTGTGCGATGGCACCGAATTATCACAATAAAGGTCCAACGGTTTCACCGAGGCTGGGAAAATACCAAGATCATCCGTAAAATGCCGGATCCAAACACCTTCCTTTGCGCGCTTCACAAAGCCGCAATGTATTCGCTTCGTGGTAGAATCGCCACCGTGATCCCGCTTGGAACTCATCCAAAGCATCGCTCCTCCGCTCGTGACGCATACCTAATCCGCACTGTGATCGACATCATCTCCTCGCCGGTTTGGAAACTAGCATCGACGAACCCCTCACGATTTGCTTCTCTTCTCACCTCCATAAACTAGGAACATCTCTTTAGTCCTTTTCGTGTACTTCAAAATAGTCTTTACCGCTGCCCAAAGGACTCTCACCGGGTTGGCCTCGGTATCTACTTGTTAGGCTTATTGCAAAAGCAACATCAGGCCTTGTACATATCATGGCATACATGATGGATCCGATTGTTGAGGCATATGGAATCTTACTCATCCCGCTTCGCCATCGATGTCGAAGGACTCGAGTCTCGCTTAGTTTTATACCATGTGAGAGCGGCAAGAACCCTTTTCGCTTTCACCATGTTGAACCGCTTCAACACTTTATCTATGTACGCGTTTCGCTTAAGCCGAGCAGCCTCGATCTATCTCTATAGATCTTAATGCCTAAAATATAGACCGCCTCACCAAGGTCCTTCATCGAAAACTTGCCATTCAATGATCCTCGACCGAAGTTTAGCATCGAAACATTATTTTCGATCAGTAGTATGTCATCCACATACAAGATCAAAACACTATCGAGCTCCCACTTAACTTCTTGTATAAACAAGAGTCCTCTTCGCTTTTGATGAAACCGAGACCAAAGGACGCATTCATCAAAACGAATGTTCCAACTCCGAGATGCTTGCTTCAACCCATAAATGGATCTCTTGAGCTTGCATACCTTACTAGTGCTAGTCGGATCGACAAAACCTCGGCTGTATCATATACACGCCCTCGTTAAATTTCCGTGAAGGAAAGCCGCCTTGACATCCATCCGCCATATCTCGTAATCGAAATATGCAGCTATAGCTAGTATGATCCTCACCGATTTCAGCATCGCCATCAAGTAGTAAGTCTCGTCAGAGTCAATTCCTTGAACTTGTCCATAACCTTTAGCGACAAGCCGAGCTTTGTAGATCTGAACATTTCCATCCACATCGGTTTTCTTCTTAAAGACCCATTTGCAACCAATGGCGCTTACGCCAGTGGCGGATCAACCAAGTCCTGCACTTGATTCTCATCCATGGACTTTAACTCGATCTCATGGCCTCCAGCCATGCCTCGAATCTGGGCTCACCATCGCTTCGCATACGTGGGCTGCCTGTCCGCTTAGCAACAATACATCACGACTCATGAATCTCTCCGACCTTCATGGTTCCGTGCCGCTTCCACTACAGGTTCCCTGACCGACTCGATGATCTCATCACCACCGAGCCGCCCTCGAGTGGTCCTCGAATTTCTTCGAGTCGAACCGCCCTCCCACCGGCCTCCCGACCGAGAAACTCTTTTCAAGGAAAACCCTGCCCGAGCAACAAACACTTTGTTCTCTTCCCGTTGTAGAAGCTATATCCCAAGGTTTCTGATATCCCACTTAATATGCATTTATCCGACTTGGGTGTAAGCTTGTCTCGACATAAGTCGCTTGACAAATGCTTCACAACCCCAAATCTTTAGAAAAGACAAACTGACTCTTCCCACCCACATCTCATGTGGTGTCTTGTCTACGGATTTTGATGGTACCCTATTAAGTGTGAAAGCTGCGCTTTCAGAGCGATCCCCAAAATGACAAGGGTAAATCCGATTTGTTCATCATAGACCGGACCATGTCCAACAAGGTCCTATTCCTCCGCTCCGACACGCCGCTTTCTCCGTATGCATCTCGAGGTGTGAGCCGAGGTACTATACCGACTTTTCGATGATCATCGAACTCCCGCTCATGTACTCACCTCCACGATCGATCGCAGGCTTTATAGTCTTGCCGAGCTGATTCTCAACCTCGCTCAAACTCTTTGAACTTTTCAAAGTCTCCGATTTGTGCCTCATCAAATAGATATATCCATATCTACTCAAGTCGCGGTAAAAGTCAATGGCATCGATAGCCACCCGGCAAGCTTGTGCTCATTGGACCACACATCACTATGTATAAGTTCCAATAGCTTGGACGCCCTCTCGCAACTCTTTGCGAAAGGAGACTTAGTCATCTTGCCGAGCAAGCATGATTCACATGTCTCGAACGATCCAAGTCGGACGGGTTAGGAGCCCATCATCATGGAGCTTCTTCATGCTTTCGCATCAATGTGTCCAAGCCGCAATGCCGTAAGTATGTCGGATTTATCTCATTAGGCTTATGCCTCTCGACATTTACGTTATAGACCGTTCCTGTTCTAGATTCAATATAAATAGCCCATCAACAATGGGTGCATAGCCGTGGAACATACCATTCAAAAATATCGAACAACCATTGTCCTTTAAATTGAATTCATAACCTTGACTCATCAAACATGAGGCAGAAATAATGTTCCGACTAAGTGCAGGAATGTAATAACAATTATTCAATTCCATAATGAACTCCGAAGGAAGCTGAGCTGCATCGCGTCGACTCTCCAACGCAGCAACTCTTGCTTTGTTGCCGACCCGATGTCAATCTCCCTTGTGCCACATGCCTAGTTCTTACCAGCCCCCGATCGAAGTTGCAAATATGAACAACCGATCCGTATCAAATACCCAAGAGCTACTAGGTATGTCGCAAGGTAAATGTCTATAACATATGCAACAAGTGTACCTTTGCTCAAGAAGCATTTCCGCCTTCTTGCCATGCTCGCAAGCCACTTGCTACAGTTCCTCTTCCAAAGGACCGGTCTCCTTGCAATGATAGCAAACGGTTTCGAGTCCGTCCAGATTTCTGCAAGAGCGGCAGAGGTTACCATCTCCGCGTTCTTTGCCTTAGCCTTTTTCTTGGACCAACTCTTCTTGAACTTAGCTTATTTCTGCACCATCAACACTTGATGCGGCCTTTCTTAATATCCTGCTCGCCACCTTGAGCATCCCATGCAATTCAGTGAGCTTTATCCATGCCATGCATATGATAGTTCGAGATGAACGCCCCATAGTCGGGCGGAAGAGAACCCGTAACAGATCAAGAGCTCACCATCCAAGAGCCGGAAGCCCAAACGATCCAAAGCTTGCACATATCCGATCATCTTGATCACATGTGGGCTCAAGGGATCACCTTCCTTCAGCTTGCAATCCATCAAGGATCGCCAGACGTTGAACCTTTCGTCCTAGCTCAGGTTCAAACATGCTCTTGAGACTCTCGATCATATCGTAAGCCTCAACGCTTTCAAATGTTGTTGCAAATCGGCTCCATACAAGCCAAACGATCGATACCTGATCTCCATCTGATTCATCAACGAAGTTTCGTAGGCATTTTTAGCTGTGGCACTAGCATTATCAGCAGGTTCCTCCGAAGTGGATCCTCTAGAACATGTTCCTTTTATCGTGCTTGAGAACAATTTCAGATTTCTATACCAGTGGTAAAGTTTGTTCCATTCAGTTTATCCTTTCCGAATTGATTTCAATGCAAAGTTGGGTTGAGCAGGTGGTGCCATTGATCTACAAATAGTAAATATGCAATCACTAAGCAATGTGTTTATGTAGAGTAATTTAGCCTAAATGTAAATACTCCCACTCAAGTCAGATCCTCCGCAAACTCTCAAGGATTCAGATCCGACTAGCGCATGCGACTAGTGAGCTTTAGCATCACTCATAGCCAACATACCTATTCGTAAGCAACTCTTGCTAATCGTGATTCTATACGACTCGCCGATCGGGAAGGTATCTCATACCCTGCCCCAACCTTCTTTTGCCACAAGGCCCAAAACCATTTTGATAGCCTTGTCAAGTTAACTCGATGCAGTCGCATGTCCTGTCCGACACTTAACCCTTCAGCTTCAAGGACACCCAAATGAGCACCCCAATTTTATGAGCCCACTACTAGACGTGATTTGACGTTAAGGTGCAACATCGGGATGGCAATTCGCTTGATATTCATGAGGGATCATTCTACCATTCTAACATGCATAGAAACAAAGAAGCATAACAATCACAAATGAACACATATTGTGAAATAGTATGGCTCCTTCATGGACGTTCTTCCGTGTCGGTTCGCATTCGGCGACCATCTACGAACTCCATCTTGTTTGTCACGCCGGACGCCAAGCCGCCAACCTGATCTCTATTATCCAACTACTACAACTAGTAATGAATTTTACATAGAGTCACAAGTCGACACGCAGGTCGTTATACAATATAATGACAGACTTTATTCTCGCCGCTACAAAACATGACACGCAGGCCAACGATAAATTACACACATGCATCACATACACATGAGCCATACTATTCACATCAAACCTGCAAAACAAAGTTATGCATAGAATCGCATTCTCACCGGTTTGTGTGTCGGTAATAAATACACGGCGCACGTTTTCGTACACCATTGCATCACATCTGAACTCGGATCGCCAATTTCTGATCTCGACCGATCTTATCGATCATTGCGAATCCGATTCGGATTTACGCTTCACCGTTAACCCCGATGGCGGATGACCGACCGTAGGGGTAGATCGTGTCACGCACTCATCGATCCCATTTACGTAAATATAGCCTCAACGATCCCCATGTGCAGTTGATCACATCAACCGCACATAGCCGATCTCTTCAAGGACAATGGATCTCATCCCGCCACCACATATCTAATATGCATACGATCTGAATCCAAATCCTATAACAGAGGCTCGATACCATCCGCTGGGTTTTACCAGAGGGTGCGCCGACCGCAAATTAAAAAATTCCACACGCCAGTAACATCCAGGAACATGCTACTGGGAGATGGATCACAGTTCGCTACCACTAGACGCCAGCAGGCCCGGCAGCGGAAGAAGAGTTGGGGCAGCGTCCGCGGATCGCCTCCCTCCTTGTCTCGATCTCCTCGAAGCGCCTTGTCAGTCCAATCCCACGCACGAAGTTGCCGGAGCGGCGCAAGTGCACCGCTCTAACGGTATCCGACGGCGGGAGGAACGCCATGCGGCGGACTGCTAGGTCCGATCACACAGCCGGCGGCAAGTGGAGGTGGCCTCGAGGCTGGCTGCGACCAACCTCCCCGAGGCCAAGCGATCTGCCTCCCGAGGCCAAAGTTTATCGCACCTCAGCTCGAAGCTCGTGAGGCGCACTCCACTTTATATAGGCGCCCGTCATGAAGCTTCAACACTTGGGCCTCGCAGACTACCCTAAAGCTCTAAAGTCTACTCGTCACGTTTCCTAGTCCAGTTCGGATCACATCCACCAGTGGTCCTACAAACCGACTCCTCAGAGGTTCCTTCCTTGCTACCGACCCCTTAGGTTCAAGTCGGCTTGGTGCAGCTCGGATCACCTCCGACCTACATGACAGGTAGCGGCCTCTAGCAAGCATGTGCTGACCACCAAGTAGACGCATTTATGAAGCTTGGTTAGGCTAACTGTCACGATCATACTTCCATTCCTTTTTTGCTGACGATATATGTTGTCGGGCCAAGGCGACACTGATCATCCTTGTGCTAACCCGACTTCTTTCTGCTCCAGTTGATACGACCACAACCGGATTATCTCATAATCCTGTCGCATGGCCATGCTATTCCCTGGTCGGATCACACGAGGGGCCCAGAGATATCTCTCCCGATCGGAGGGGCAATTCCATCTTGCCTCGACCATGTCTCGAAAGATGGGATTGACAAACCCTAAAACCTACCTTTTGTAACTACCCAGCCACGGGAGTAGCCGGTCATCGGCCCAAAGCAAGTCTATCACCATCTCGAGTACATGCCAGCTCAGTGTCTTAGGACATAGAACGATGTTGTACTAGAGACTCACAGATGACATATCGCTGCTGGCCTCATAGTTGGGTCTGTCCGACCTTCGACCTTATTCGACACGGATCCGACTATGTCGTAATCCCACCAGACCTTTCCAAGTCCATATTATCCGGCAGCATCCAATGCTCCATGGCTAGTGAGACCAAGCCATCGACGTGTCATATGCTAGTCTAGTCGGTCGCTGGCCCACACAGCCCTCTTCGACTAGGGACCTTTTAGGACAGTCATCATACAATGTAGTCCCACAACAAGTTTACTGTGATTCATCGATACATTATCATTGATAATGTCCAAGGACTATCTTTATTCATAAACACATAGGAAATATCATCATACATGATTGCCCTAGGGCATATCTCCAACAAGAGGAGCATACTACAACTATAGCCAATGATGCTATCAGATGATGCCGCCAGCCACGATATCCAAAGTTGTGCCAGCTTTTTTTCTCAAAGAGCGTGTTGGAGCCCGTAACCACCACACAAGTTGCACATACACATAACACATTTACTAGTAATAAATTCTAAAGGAAAATGCCAAGATGCCACACAAGTTCATCTCCAATTCACGTGATAAATTTGTACCACTAGTCTACATATATTCATAGCGCCACTGCTCAAAATTTACCGATCCACTTACACGTATAGATGGGCTACATGTCCTCCTCCAGTTCCAATTCCGTGTGTTCTTCATGGATGGCACGATCCATAGCTATGGGCAACAGAATCATTGCCGCAGCTTTCTAGTCCGTTCCACACGATGGAGACTCATCCAAGCTGAAGCGGCATAAATCGTGGATAGCATGTTCCAACATGTTGTTCATTCGGGTGCGATCAAGACACAACCATGCTTCATGAACGGCAGGCCTTCCATGTCGTGGCAGAAGGTGGCATCCGCTTCACAATGGGGTAGCTGTCCCCAATGAAAAGCGAGTACTTCCAAGAGTGTTCTCAACACCCACGTAGCATCACGGGGTCTAACTCGCGCCATTCATCCGTACACGGGCATCTCAGATCTGGACACATGGTGATGTACATAGTCAAGGTCCATGCATAATAATGTTATGCTAAATATGGCGGTCAAGATTATACAAAGAAATAGTACTACTCCAGATAGAGGAAGTAAAATAACTGCTTATTATATATAGCCACTCTTGGCTACATGGATGAGATAGTAAGACATGGAAAACAAAATGGTGGAAGCTAGTGGGTTCAAGTCTTCAAGGGCCTAGCTAGCTATACGCCCTCCAAGGTAAAAGTACTCCTACTAGTACGTAAGTAGACTACTAGTACAACAATGAAAGAGAAGGCTAGAGGATTAAAAATGGAATACCTGGTAGATGGTGATGGTCCGATCATGGTAGATTGTGTGACCATTTTGCACATCATCGGTACTATGGGTAACGACTTCTAACATAGTTGATCCCAATATGCCAAAGTCAGCTACAAGGTTCCGTGTTTGCAAATGCACATCCAGATCGGGCGATCTTATTTTGATCAGGATGACTGGTCCTCGCAAAATAATGGAGTACCATTAGGGATGCAAATGATGGTTTGTGCATTCCGCTTGTAATCTCCCGCATCAGAGGATGGAAACTAGATGAAACAAGCCCCCGGCTTGTCACCGCAAGATGCGCCTAGATGGCGCACGCATCTTCGAACGGTAGGGTACAAATCGCCGCCGCCAACATGCGCCACCGCCACATCGCTTCTTGCATTGATGGCAATCCTTCCGTCAACACCACGATGAGATAGTAATCGGGTAGCCGCCGCTTTGTCGGCGGGTCCGCAATTGCTATCTTCTTCCATCTCATGTTGGCATCATCATACGATTCAAGCCCACCATCCGAAGGCCGATCCCGATGGTGGAGAAGGGGTTCACGAACGGCCGCACTGCGGATGTTGTGCAAAATGATGGTGATATCCGCCAGAGGTATGCAAGACAATCTTTGTTTTGGCAATCCACCTGCACTCTATATATAAGACGGTAAGCAGCGGAGAAATTACGGATGGAAATGGAATAACTAAGTACTACATGATCAAACTCCATTATCGACCGCTCATCGGACAAAATCCGACTACCTCTCAACATCGGCAACTCTAGCGGAGTCAACGTGCAACCATGGCCAGGAGCGTGAACTGCTCAAGGATTGTCCCATAGAAGAACCTTTCTCGAGGACGCAATGAAGACCAACAAGCATGACCTTTACCAAGCCATTTTAAGCACCATCTTGAAAAAGTTGGTGCAGGAAGCACCAAGTCTTGGGCGGTGAGGACGCAGAGCGGCGTGGCGGTTTCTCCTAGAGGATCGTCCAAGGTCTCCCAGCCCGACGAGGAGGAGAACCCTGGCAGAATCCATGGGAGCAAAGGACTAACTGCCTTCTCTTCGGGGAGGGGAACTTATGCAGGAGGAGATAAGAGCGTAGTAACCGCAGGCCTCGCCCCTTCCAACTGCTGATGGTTCCTTAGCTAAGGGGTGAGGCTATTATTTACTACTAGTATAGCATTATGAGACGTTATGGGATTGCATTATACGTAATAATAGCACTACTAAGAAATTTTTGGCACTAGCTAGTAGATTTTGGCGTGATTAAGAAATTTTGGGTATGTTTTTGCTATTTTTTGTACACGCCAACTAGTGTCAAAAACGCCTTACATTATGTGACGGAGGAGTACTACTTTCTCAACTAGTAGTGTGATGTACTGATTCTAGTATAGTGCACCAGCTTTTGAACTCTTGAATCTCAGGCCAAGCAACTAGCTTGAAGTGGAGGGTACTACTGTTTCTAGAACCATCGATGTACTATCAACGCAGGAAAAGTACACCCAGTAGTGGCCTAGTGGGTACTCTCGATGCTCCATCCAGCCGCTCCTCTCATGTAGCTGGCCTACTCACGCCTCTCTCACGCACACACTAGCATCCTGTTATCAACGACGGTTATCAAGGCAGTAACATTTGAGTTATTTGATACAATGAGACTAGGCTTTTCACTTCCATTTTGGAGGTGTAATGGATCTCGCCGAACTTTGTTAGTAGTTCCTTCTTTATGAATGAGATGAAGCAAAGCTTTTGCCTCCGCTTAAAAAAACACGCCAAGAGGAATTTCTTTTATAGTAGAGCCGATAATAGAGTGAAGTCCATGCGCAACACCACAAGCTACAGAGTACTAGTAGAGCACTTTACGCACATAGCCATATTGCACACTCCCAATGCCCCGCCAGCTTTTCCCGGCCTCGGCTTAATTGGGAGGCGCTTAGTTTAAATATGCTACTAGCTGATGAGGAAGCTGCAAGCGAGGTGCGGCTAGGATTTAGCACGCCAACCACGAGATGTCGGGAAGGAAAACCTGCTCACGGGCTAGGCTATCTAGTGCACCTAGATTGGTGTCGACGTCCGCTTGAGTTCAAAACTCAAACTACCCGTAAAATATTGGCTCGCAGTGGGTTACTATTTAAAAAGGCCAGTGCATTCGCCGAGATCGAACCCACAAAACGAGGTATACACTCCTCAACCACTAGTAGTACTCTGGAGTACAACGCAACCTAGAATCGCCTTTTGTCGCTAGTAGTACATTGTTCCACAAGAAACCCCTAACAATGCAAGAAACCACTAATAATGCCAAGAAACTACTACCACTTACATACGTGGCAGACTTAAGATAAGACTACCTTATCAACCATTATACATGCTCTACCAACCAGCCCTACCAAGAAACGATTATTCTACAAAGTGCCTTTATAGGCATCGCTTAACCCATGGCCCTGCTTTTGGATACTTTTTTGTCACTCTAACCCTGCCATCCAAACACCACTTTGGTTAGAGTTAGTTCAGGTTAGAATCTAACTCTAACTTAGAGTATCCAAACAGGCCCATGTTGCCCATTAAGTCAACGCCTTCTATTCGACCGGCATTATGACTTGTGGGACCTACATGTCAATCTACAAAAAATCCCGAGTGACCTCCTACCTCCGCCCGCTCCACCTAGTCATCCTCGCCATGGGATTTGAGCTACGCCACCAAGTGTAGGTTAAAATCATTGGCGGGAGCCGCCTTGCGGCAGCCCGGTATTATGCGATATTAG
>JAHIAM010014867.1:0-12882 GCA_021605205.1 Aegilops longissima | reverse complement strand
GGGGGGGTGTCCCCGGAGGCCTCTGGGTGACTCGGCCGCGGAAACGCTTTGGCCTTCTTGGCCTTCGTGGCGTCGGCCATGAACCTGACGAATCCCCGGACTAGGGAAAGGTTCAGCGCCCCTACCTGGCGGCGAAATGTCGGTTGGGTTGGAGACCCTTGAGATTAAACCTTTGGGGTTGGCCAATATCACTTAACATCCCAAATTTTCCTATTTGGAATGTTTTACAATTATAATAAGCATCCTATGCATCCTGTTTGAATTTGAATGCCATTTGAAGTTTGAGTTATTTGAATTTGAATTCCAAACTTTGGCATGTGGAAACAATTCAAAAACTAAGCCTGATAAATACTTGATCAAAAGTATGAGAGGAGCTAACATGACACTCCAAAAATATCAGAGGAAACATTGCCAAAAGAATTGGAATTCAAATCTGAATTTTATTTGAATTTGAAAAAAATGAATTTTTATAAAGTTTGGATTTTGCCTTTGGAAAAATGTTCAAATGAAAGGGAATATTCCCCTGATCATTTTGGTATATATATACCCTATATAAAATATTTATAGTTTAGGTTTTATTTTTGTTTTTTTTTAATTAAAAAAAAGGAAAAACCTTTGAGGCCGCCGAAACCCGAGGCCCAGCCAGCGCCACCTCACCTCACCCCTCGCCTTTGGCCCACCAAGCCGGCCCAGGCCGGCCCGGCCAGCCGAGCCAGGCCCAGCCCGACGCCGCGCCTCCCCGCCCGGACTCCCTAGGTTCGGCCACCCAGCCCCCCTCTCCCCTCGTGACCGGTGGGACCCCCGTCGTCTTCCCCTCGCCCAAGCCACAGCCTCGGGAGATCCACCGGATCCCGGGATCAGGATCCCGAAGCCCGATCCTTAGAAGGGGAGGCCCGGCTATAAAAGCCAAGCCCCCACCCCATTTCCCCAGGCTCGCCGCACCCCCTCCCTCCCTTCGGCGTCCAGACACCAAGGCTCCCCTCCGCCCGCCAAAACCCTGCCCGTCCGCCAACAGGTGCACCCGACCTTCCCGCCACCAAGAACCCTCCCGAGCTCCCCGTCTCCCGGCGTCTCGCCGGCTTCGCCGATGTCCCAAGCCCGGAACACTCCGCCCCGCCGCCCGCCGTCGCCGGTCCGGTGAGTCCCGACATTCCCTCCCGTCCGATCCCAAGCGTGCGGCTCCGATTAGAACCCCGAAGGTATGTTTTATTAGAAAACGGCCGGCCCGAGCGGTTTTATTTAGTTAGGTTTTATTTATTAGGCGGTTCGTTGTTTAAACCCTAGGCCCGTTTAGACTAAACTCGCCTAAGTACAGTATAGGCCCATTGGGCCTTTTTATTTGATTTTTTTTTGCGATTTGTTTCAAATTTCAAAAATGTATATCTTTTATTCTGTTTAATATTTTTGGTGATTCTTTTTTTTTTTGGATTACAAATTTTATGTAGTTTCTGAAAAACATATATTTAGCTATGTTAAAAATAATTAAAAATGCTTTAATATTGTTTTAGTCAGAATAGCAAATCTGCTATAGTTTTAGTTAGAAAAATTATTTTTGCATGATTCTTTTTGCCATCACTTTATTTTGATATTGCCAAACCCTAGAAATTAACTTTGGTATTTTAGGGTTAATAAATAATTAATTCTAGGCAGAATCCTATTAATCCTAATTAATTGATTAGTTCTGTTTTCCTAATTAATTAATTAGTAAATTAATTTATTTTAACTTGTGATTAGTTATTCTAGGTTAGTTTCTGTCATTCCATTAGATGAACTTTTATTTATAATTAATAAAAGTTTTAAATTAATTTTCTTAATAGAAATTGGATTAGGCCTAAAATGAGTTTTATAATAGCTTTTAATTAATTCTTTTTGCTCCTAGTTGCTTAGTTAATCCTTTTCTTAAGTTAACCTAAAACCATGATTAGGTTATATTAGGAATTTTTGTTATATAAAAACTATTTTTGTTATTGTTTGGAATAGGGAAAACTTTGAATTTGATTTCTTTGAGTTTTCCTTTTGATTTGGTTTTGATTGTTTTGTTGTGCTATGTTACTTTTGTTATCTTGTGTGATCCTCTTGCTTTGTGCTTATTATGTTATTGTTTGTCTCGTAGAGTTCCTGAGTGCTAAGCTTGCTACTACGACTCTTTTAGCTTACGAGGATCATCGCAAGGCAAGTTTTGATCATGTTATTTCTATACCTATGTTTTGTGCATTAGTAGTTGTCACCACCCCACCATTGCATGCAGTAGTGAAATCTTGAAGTCATTAAACTTGAGTAGTATCATGTGGTAGGATGAACCAATCCCTTGTTACCATGACCCCGGACGTAGTAGTTATTTTGCTATGCTCAGAGACGGATTTGGGATGAGTGAAGTTCATAAGCAAGATGTGAGAGTCAATGATGATGACAACCCATGGACTACAATGATCAAGATGGACTTCGAAAATCACTACTGGTGGAGGATTCGGCTGACGGGCACCTGAGCACCCAGGTGGCGGGATGCATGGAGAAGCGCCATGACATCTCATGGAAAGCTTCACCCAGCCACGAAGAGAAGGATGGATGCCCCATGACCGAAGCTTACTTGCAGCCGCAAGCCATTATGGGCTCTGCTGGGTTGACCTTTAGTGAAGCGGCTGACGGTACTAGAGAAGTAGACGAACGGTAGGATTGATGGGTACGCAGGGCGTAAGAACTCTTTGAAGACCCTGTTTATTCTGCTCCGCCTTCAAACACCATGAAGTGCTAAGACTTTAAAGGAGGGAATGATTCTTATGGGAAAGTGCGCAAACCTCTCGCAGAGTGTTATAACCTAATCGATTAGCCGTGTCCCTGTTACGGACATTTGAGCATCTCGACCTTGGAAGTATTCGGATATCTCAACACTAAAACTAATGGATTAATTTGATGGGTTTATGACTTAATAATAATTTGGGAACGAGATATTGGTTGGCGGAACCATCTCAATAACTACCAACAATTGTAGTAATTTGCAAATAAGTCCACGTAGTAGGATAAAATTGGCTTTTGCAAAATGATGAAACTTAGAGCTCCACAGCCAAAATGCATATAGTGTTAGTAACTTTATTATTGTTATTCTTCATGACTTGCCAGCTTATTCCAAAAGCTGACCTACATGGCTGCAACGTATTATGTTGCGTAGATATATTCGATCAGGAGTGAGGCTACGCCCGCCTTGGCGATTGCCCTTTGAGTCGGATGGACTCGCTACCTTCGACGCTCGCAGCATTTTAGTTTATTTCTCATGAGTTGGCCTTGAGCCAATTTATTCCCTTGTAATAAAGACTCTATATGAGAATCGATTAATGATATTCAGGTGTGATTGAACTTTGATTACTTTATCGATGTACTGTGAGTACCAAAGATGATCTTGGGATGGTACGATACGTAGATTTGACCGATTTTGGGTCAGGTCGCTCTAGAGATGGTATCGAGCACACGCTGACCGTAGGATCGTAACCCCTAGGATCGGAAAGCCATAGCGAGACCATTTACTTTGAACCCTTTTCATTCTATAATTCTTCCCGATCTATTCTCGACTCTCTCCTACATTCTAGATGGCCGTCGAGTTCACCCAGCTTTGCTACGGAGTTCGCCGCCGATGAGACGATGCCCTTTGGAAGGAAGCTGGTCCGGATGGTGAAGCTGCTAAGATTGCTCGCCCTCGATCACTGGAAACCCACTAATGCACTTCCGACGGACACCCGCTCATGATTGAGGTGCATATCCGTGGAGGACCTTTGGAGGACGACGAGCCTATCAACTTTGAGTTCACCGAGTTCAAGCTGGATCATCGGAAGGGACGTGGCGATCTACCGAGCACTTGGACATCTCCGAGAGGAGTACAGGACCGAGCTCGATCACTCACCTCGCCATGGTTTCTCGCAGGGCAAGGAATGGAGATATCATCCGTACTCATCGAGGACGATTCCACTCTCTCTACATCCAGATTTGGAATGTCTTCTCGGACACGGAGATTCAGGCTCGCCAGAACTCAAGACACACGGAAGCTTTTGTTCCTGAACTCGGAACTGGAGGAGAAGGCACGCAGACTTCCTTGGCCATGAGGAAGAAATCACGGACTTCATGGAGATAGTCGACGACACGAAGATGAAGCTTGCGCGATTGAGGAAAAGATGGACTTGGGAGAGGACCTTTACCCGAGTGGAGATGAAGCACCCTCGTGAGCAATGATCAGGATTTGAAGGAGTACCATCGAAGGAAACCCCAAGAGGAGGCGCCATCGATGAAGACTTTTAGTCGACCACCATGTCTATCTTTTATTTCTTTTAAATCGATCAGTTAGGCCGATGTTTTCCTTCGATTAGTCATGAGCTTTTGTAATCGAGTTTGAACCATGTTTGAGTGGAATGAATAAATGTTTGGTGTGTTATGATTGTGCATTCATATGGGTAGTGTTATTCTCATAGACCTTGTTCTATTCTAATTTTCTCACCCACTCCAAAACACCAGATGCCTCCGAGACGTGACCTGGTTTCCCGCCGAGCTCACCCACTGCTCCAGCAGGAATGCATGATGCAGCTCCGATTGAATCGAACAACCCGCCAACAATCCACCGCCACCACCACCACCCATCGTGGACAATTTGACTCGATTTCGAGGTTGAATCCGCCATGTTCTCTAGTAGCACCTTGAGCCGATTGTGGTGACGTCGGCTCCATAAGATTGGAGAGAGCTAGTCACCGTTGGATGCACCGATGTTTGAGAAGGTGCGCTTTGCACAGCATCAAGCTGGATGGACCTGCAGCTTCTTGGTGGGAGAATTACACCGCCACTTTTCCCTTGGGTGGCATCACTTGGGATCAATTCCAGCAGGCTTCAGACCTGCTCATGTCTCATCTGGAGCCATGAGTCAAGAAGCGTGAGTTCCGCAACTTACGCCAGGAAATCGTCTCGTGGCACAAGACGTGGAGGAATTCAGCAAGCTTGCTCGCTATGCCTCGATGATGTGGCCACCGATGCATGCCAAGGGAGAAGTTCCTTGAGGGACTCAATGATGAACTGAGCATGCAACTTATTGTGCTACTTCAACAACTACCGGAGCTGGTAGACAAGGCCACCATCCCGGAAGGCAAGCAGCAGCAGATAGAAAGCCATAGCGGAAGTACAGCCGGGAAGCACAACTCGAGGAGCTCAGGAAGCCCGCTATGCACGTACTCAGGAGGGCACACCCATCATAACCATGGAGTTCATAACCATGGTGGAAATGGAAACAACCGCAGCCAGGACAACAAGTCAGGCCATGGCAATGGCAATGGCAGTGGTAATGGCAATCAGCACCGCTTCTGCCCGGCTCCGAAGGATCTGAGCCATATCACCGCTTCAAGTGCGGAAGACAGGCACTACGCCACCGACTGCCGGAGGCCAAGCAGAGGAACGGAATGGCAATGGAGGCTCATAAGAAGCCCAATCCTTCCTCGTGCTCAAGTGAATCACATCGACGTGGAGAACGCGTCTATGATCAACCGATACATCGTGGTTGGTAAGTTTTATTGAATTCACGCTTCAGTTTTGGTTCTTTTGATCTCGGTGCAACGCATTCATTCATATCAAGGGTAGTTGTGGATAAGTATGGATTACGACTAGAACCCTTAGAAGCCCCTCCGCGTCGGTTCCGCAGAGGAGAAATGATGGCAGGTTTAAGCTGTCCTGCAAACCTCAACATCGGAACCACAAATTTCCGTAGAACTCATAGTGTTGGAAACTCAGACCTTGGATGTAATCCTAGGCATGGATTAGGTTGTCAAAATATGAAGGAAACATTGATGCACAGAAGTCTATTCTGCTCACCACCCGGAGCGAAGAGGATCAAGTATGTAGCGAGCACAGCGATGAAGAATCAGTGCATTCCCTCACGGGAGTTGTTCAGGAGGAAGTGCCAGATGGTGCAAGAATTTCCGATGTGTTCCTGAGGAATTACCGGAATGCCACCGGACAGGGACATTGAGTTTTGATTGAGCTATTGCAGCAGCCCCAATATCCAAGAGACCTTATCGGATGCCACCAAATGAGTTGAAAGAGATCAAGGAACAAATAAATGAGTTATTGGAGAAAGGATATATTCGCCAAGCTCATCACCTTGGGGAGCCCAGTTCTTTTGGTAGAGAAGAAGGATGGAAGCTTGAGGATGGTTGTGGATTATCGTGCATTGACGAGGTAACCATCAAGAACAAGTACCCTCGCCAATGATCAATGACTTGTTTGATCAGCTTGTTGGAGCCAAGGTATTCTTCTAAGATCGATCTTCGATCGAGGTATCATCATTGAAAATTCGTGAAAAGGATATACCCAAAACAGCATTCACCACGTGTATGGTTTATACGAGTATACCGTCATGTCATTTGGATTGACTAATGCTCCTGATACTTATGAATTTGATGAACAAGGTGTTCATGGAATATTTGGACAAGTTTGTCGTGGTGTTCATCAATGACATATTGATATTCTCCAAGAGTGAGGAAGAGCATAAGGAACATTTGCGCTAGTTCGAGAAACTTCGAGAACATCACTGATGCCAAATTCAGCAAATGTGAATTTTGGTTGAAGGAAGTTGGATTCCTGGACATGTTATTTCAGGAGAAGGAATAGCAGTTGATCCCGCCAAGGTTGAATCACCACCGATTAGGCCACCCACCTCACCAAGGAGATCCGCTGTTTTCTGGACTCGCAGGATATTATCGGAGGTTCATTGAGAACTTCTCAAAGATTGCCAAGCCCATGACTGAGTTGTTGAAGAAGGAAGCCAAGATCGTTTGGACCGAGGAATGAAGCCAGTTTCAGGAATTGAAGAAACGGTTGGTCACAGCTCCAGGTTGATATTGCGGACATACATAAGGAATACCAGGTCTATTAGCGCTTCTCGCAAGGACTCGGAGGAGTATTGATGCAGGAAGGCAAGGTTGTAGCTTATGCCTCCAGAGCTACGACCTCATGAGATGAATTATGCCACGATGATTTGGAGTTAGCAGTGTTGTGCATGCACTCAAGACCGGAGACATTTCTCATTGGAAATCGCTGGATGTCTATACTGGATCACAAGAGTTTGAAATATATCTTCACGCAGAAGGAATTGAACCTCGTGCGAGGAGATGGCTAGAGTTGATAAAGGACTATGACATGAGATTGCATTACCACCCCGTAAAGCCAATGTTGTAGCAGATGCTTTAAGCCGTAAGAGTTATGTGAACACTCTTACCGCAGGAGGATTACCCCAGAGTTGGTCGATGACCTCGTAGATCTCCGATCGGAGATAGTTCCAAAGGTTTTGTCGCAACTCGAAGTTCAGTCCACCTTGACCGAAAGGATTCGTGAAGCCCGTAAGTCGGACAAGGAAATCGATGAGATTAAGCAAAAGATGGAGGAAGGAAAAGCTAAAGGATTCCGGAAGGATGAACATGGAACTATTTGGTTTGAGGATCGATTATGTGCCCAATGATCCCGAGCTCAGAAGCTAATTCTTCAGAGGCTCATGATTCACCGTACTCGATTCACCCCGCAACACCAAGATGTACTTGGATTTGAAGCAAAGTTTCGTGGACCGTATGAAGAAGGACATTGCCGAGACGTAGCCATATGGCGATGTTTGCCAACGATAAAGGCGTAACATCGAGCCAGCAGGTTACTTCAACCTTTGCCAATTCCGATTGGAAATGGGAGAAACTTGGTATGGATTTCATCACAGGATTACCCAGACCCGCTCAGGTTATGATTCTATCTCGGTAGTGGTTGATCGCTTGACTAAGGTAGCTCACTTCATTCCGTGAAGACTACCTATACCAGTGCCAAGTTGGCCAAGATATACATGACCAGGATCGATGTCTGCATGGAGTTCCGAGGAAAATCGTGTCGATAGAGGAACGAGTTTACCTCAAAGTTTTGGAAGCAATTGCATGAAACTTTGGGTACGAGGCTGGAATTCAGACAACCTTTCATCCACATGATATGGATAGCACCGAGAGAGTCAATCAGATTCGGAGGACATGTTGAGAGCTTGTGTGCTAGACTATGGGTCTAGCTGATGACAATTTGCGACGCAGAGTTCTCGTACAACAACAGCTTATCAATCCAGTTTGAAGATGGCCCTTTCAAGCTCTATACGAAGGAGGTGCAGAACACCATTGTGGGATAGTGTTGAGATCGATCACTTTTCGGTTCCGATCTTATCAAGGATTCCAAGAGAAAGTCAAGCTGATTCGAGACCGCTCAAGATAGCAATCCACGATGTAAGAGTTATGCCGACAGAAGCGTAAGGAGGTGACTTACGTAAGTGGGAGACCGAGCATACCTTCGGTGTCTTCACTTCGTGGAATCAAGAGGTTTGGAGTCAAGGGAAAGTTAGCACCCGATTCATTGGCCCTACAAAATCCTCGAACGTCGTGGAGAAGTTGCATACAAGTTGGAATTGCCGAAGGATTGTCCGGAGTTCATGATGTCTTTCACGCTTTCTCGCTTGAAGAAGTGCCATGCCGACATGGCCGATGTTCCGTTGAGAGACACAAGTGCCCTAGAGGCCATACAGCTTGAGTGATTTGACTTACAAGGAGAAACCCGTCAAAATTCTCGAGACTGCAAGCAGAGTCACCCGCAGCAAAGTCATCAAATTTTGCAAGGTGCTCGTGGAGTCACCACACCGAGGAAGAAGCCACGGGAACGCCAAGAAGATCTTCGCGAGACCATCCGCACCTATTTAGTTAACCCAATCTCGAGGGCGTAGATTCATCTTAAGGTGAGGTTTGTAACATCCCAAATTTTCTATTTGGAATGTTTTACAATTATAGATAAGCATCCTATGCATCCTGCTTTGAATTTGAATGCCATTTGAAGTTTCAGAGTTATTTGAATTTGAATTCCAAACTTTGGCATGTGGGAAACAATTCAAAAACTAAGCCCGATAAATACTTGATCAAAAGTATGAGAGGAGCTAACATGACACTCCAAAATATCAGAGGAAACATTGCTAAAAGAAATGGAATTCAAATCTGAATTTTATTTGAATTTGAAAAAATGAATTTTATAAAGTTTGATTTTGCCTTTGGAAAATGTTCAAATGAAAGGGAATATTCCCTGATCATTTTGGTATATATATACCCTATATAAAATATTTATAGTTTAGGTTTTATTTTTGTTTTTGTTTTAATTAAAAAATAAAGGAAAACTTTCAGGCGCCACAGCCACCGGCCCAGCCAGCGCCACCACCTCACCCTCCAGCTGCCCAGCTAAGCGCCCACTAGGCAGCCCACTGAAGCGAGCACCACCACGCCTCGCCTCGCCTCGATCTCCCTAGGATTCGCCACCGACCAACCCCTCTCCCTCACGACCAGTGGGACCCTCTGCCTCTTCCCTCGCCAAGCCACGAGCCTCGCCGAGATCCACCGATCCAAGGATCCGGATCCCAAGCCCCGATCCCTTCCGAAGAGGAGCCGAGGCCCTGCTATAAAGAGCCAAGCCCCGCACCCCATTTCCCAGAGCTCGCCGACCCTCACCTCCTGCTCGACGCCACCGAGCACCGAGCTCACTCCGCCCAAAACCTCGCCGCCTGGTGCACCCCGACCTTCCCGACACCACCGAACCCTCCCAGCTCGCTCTCCCCGACGTCTCGCCAAGCTCGCTGACGCCCAACGCCTGAGCACTCTCCGCCCTGCGCCCGTGAGTCCGTGAGTCCCTAGATTCCCTCCCGTCCGATCCCAAACGGCGGTTCGATTAGAACTCTCAAGGGGTATGTTTTATTAGAAAACCGCCCTTAACGGTTTTTATTTAGTTTAGGTTTTATTTATTAGGCGGTTCTTTAGTTAAACCCTAGGCCCGCTTAGACTAAACTACGCCTTAGTGCATTGATAGGCCCATTGGGCTTTTTCTTTTTATTTGATTTTCTGTTTTAGCGATTTGTTTCAAATTTCAAAATGTATATCTTTTATTCTGTTTAATATTTTTGAGTGATTCTTTTTTGTTGGATTACAAATTTTATGTAGTTTCTGAAAAACATATATTTAGCTATGTTAAAATAATTAAAAATGCTTTAATATTGTTTTAGTCAGAATAGCAAATCTGCTATAGTTTTAGTTAGAAAAATTATTTTTGCATGATTCTTTTGCCATCACTTTATTTTGATATTGCCAAACCCTAGAAATTAACTTTGGTATTTTAGGGTTAATAAATAATTAATTCTAGGCAGAATCCTATTAATCCTAATTAATTGATTAGTTCCTGTTTCCTAATTAATTAATTAGTAAATTAATTTATTTTAACTTGTGATTAGTTATTCTAGGTTAGTTTCTGTCATTCCATTAGATGAACTTTTATTTATAATTAATAAAAGTTTTAAATTAATTCTTAATAGAAATTGGATTAGGCCTAAAATGAGTTTTATAATAGCTTTTAATTAATTCTTTTTGCTCCTAGTTGCTTAGTTAATCCTTTTCTGTTAAGTTAACCTAAAACCATGATTAGGTTATATTAGGGAATTTTTGTTATATAAAAACTATTTTTGTTATTGTTTGGAATAGGGAAAAACTTTGAATTTGATTTCTTTGAGTTTTCCTTTTGATTTGGTTTTGATTGTTTTGTTGTGCTATGTTACTTTTGTTATCTTGTGTGATCCTCTTGCTTTGTGCTTATTATGTTATTGTTTGTCTCGTGAGAGTTCTTGAGTGCTAAGCTTGCTACTACTACTTTTAGCTTACGAGGATCATCAGCAAGGCAAGTTTTGATCATGTTATTTCTATACCTATGTTTTGTGCATTAGTAGTTGTCACCACCCCACCATTGCATGCAGTAGTGAAATCTTGAAGTCATTAAACTTGAGTAGTATCATGTGGTAGGATGAACCAATCCCTTGTTACCATGACCCCGGACGAGTAGTTATTTTGCTATGCTCAGAGACGGATTTGGGATGAGTGAAGTTCATAAGCAAGATGTGAGAGTCAATGATGATGACAACCCATGGACTACAATGATCAAGATGGACTTCGGAAAATCACTACTGGGTGGAGGACGGCTTGACGGCACCCTCGAGCACCCAAGGTGGCGGATGCATGGAGAAGCGCCATGACATCCTCGCGGAAAGCTTCACCCAGCCACGAAGAGAAGGATGGATGCCCCATGACCGAAGCTTACCTGCAGCCGCAAGCCATTATGGGCTCGCTGGGTTGACCTTGTAGTGAAGCTGGCTGGACGGTACTAGAGAAGTAGACGAACGGTAGGATTGATGGGTACGGCAAAGGGCGTAAGAACTCTTTGAAGACCCTGTTTATCTGGTCCCGCCTTCAAACACCATGAAGTGCTAAGACTTTAAAGGAGGGAATGATTCTTGGGGAAAGTCAAACCTCTGCAGAGTGTTATAACCTAATCGATTAGCCGTGTCCCTGTTACGGACATTTGAGCATCCGACCTTGGAAGTATTCGGATATCTCAACACTAAAACTAATGGATTAATTTAATGGGTTTATGACTTAATAATAATTTTGGGAACGAGATATTGGTTGGCGGAACCATCTCAATAACTACCAACAATTGTAGTAATTTGCAAATAAGTCCACGTAGTAGGATAAAATTGGCTTTTCGCAAAATGATGAAACTTAGAGCTCCACAGCCAAAATGCATATAGTGTTAGAACTTTATTATTGTTATTCTTCATGACTTGCCAGCTTATTCCAAAAGCTGACCTACATGGCTGCAACGTATTATGTTGCGTAGATATATTCCGATCAGAGGAGGTTACGCCCGCGCTGCGATTGCCCTTTGTAGCGGATGGACTCGCACCTTCGACGCTCCGCAGCATTTTAGTTTATTTCTCATGAGTTGGCCTTGAGCTAATTTATTCCCTTGTAATAAAGACTCTATATGAGAATCGATTAATGATATTCAGGTGTGATTGAACTTTGATTACTTTATCGATGTAATGTGAGTACCAAAGATGATCTTGGGATGGATGCATACGTAGATTTGACCGATTTTGGGTCAAAGTCGCTACAGTGTAATTCTATCCAAAGGAACTCAAGGTCCCACCAAGGATAGACCCAAGATATTGAAACGCTTTTGCAAGGTGGATATCATTACATCAACATTACATAATAGTGGGGATACATACATACGGCACAAATGCCACAAGAATACATCAACATCATACAAGAGATCAACATCCAATACGGATGAAACATAAAATGAAACTCAAACAATATCCACTGCTAGCCCAAAGTGCCGACCTGAACCTATCCCCTCGATCAAGAAGCGTAAGAAGAACTCCAAAACAAGCATGCATCGCTTCAGCGCATGATCATCGACAACCTGTACTCTACAACGGTGGTGTAGTAACTGTGAGCCACGAGGACTCAGCAATCCCATTACCATGGGTATCAAGACTAGCAAAGCTTAATGGGAAAGGAAGGGGTAAAGTGGTGAGGCTAAAGAGCGCTAAGCATATATGGTGGCTAACATACACAAATCGAGCGAGAAGAGAAACAAAGGAACGGTCACAACTAGTAATGATCAAGAAGTGATCCTGAACTCCTACTTACGCCGACATTACCCGTAAACCGTGTTCTCCTCTCGATCAACCCCAAAAGAGACACTCACTACAGCATACGGTTGGTGTATTTTAGAAGAGTTTGCTTCGAGTTTACTACAACCGGATATTAACAAATTCCCATCTGCCACATAACACGGGCACGGCTCTCGAAAGTTTATACCCTTGGGGTGTCCCAACAGCCCATGATAAGCTCGCGATCAACGGGATATTCCTTCCCCGGGAAGACCCGACCCCTTTAATCCGCACAAGACATTTTACAAAATAAAACAAGACCCAAAAAGCCCCGAGCCCGACAATCCCGATAGGAGCTGCAC
>JAHIAM010014866.1:0-12274 GCA_021605205.1 Aegilops longissima | reverse complement strand
CGGGGTTTTACAGTAGCTGTCCTACCCCAACTCCCAATCTCTTCCAAAGGTGTACCCATGGCGTGATCCATCGCAAGCAAAAGGGAAAGTTTCGTAAGTGGTGAGTGGCATGCCGACGCACGGGGGGTCGAGACGGGAGGAGGGTGAGACACTAACACGATGACGTGATTTAAACGCTGGTTTTCTCGATGGCGCGATCCAACTAAACGAAACGTTGATTTCTCGCTTCCATTTTTTCTCAAAAACGGAAACTTTCCACCCATTTTCATTCCTATTCCAAGGTTGCCCTCACAACATTCTATCAAATACAAAGGAAAACTAACACGCATGTTGATGCATCTCAATGATTCAGATCATAGCCAATATTTACTTCACCACTAAAGAAAAAGTTGTGAGAGCGGTACAAAAGAAAAACTACCGATGGGGTCACCACGACTTAAACCCTAAACCCTAAACATGATTTAATTCCTGGCCGTAGAACCGCCGGAAAGATGGTTGGCACCCCGATCGCACGATGCTTTTGTGCGTCCACTAAAATCGACCGAGCATCCCCGATGGCAAAGATATTGAAGAAGTGTGATTAGAATAATAGTATCGCACTAGTTCATGAGACATAAACTCATCACAAGTAGGCCGTAGAAGTATAGAAAGATCGATATGGAGATGGAGCTACGGCAAGGGACCAAGCCGGCTCCAAAAGGAAGATGGACTACCCGGGACGCCGGGTAGCTAGAAGGGCGGTTGGGATGCGCCATCGCCCATACCGGGTGACCCCGATTGGGACGCACCGACGTGGGTTTTCTTCCTCGCCGATGTTTCCACCTGCCACGCAAAAACATTGTTCCCTTCCTCTAGTGGGATCAGGCCCGCTTCTATGCTTGTGAAGAGAGCAACCTTAGCGGTTGTAGCTTAGGCCCTCGCTAGTGTATATATAGTGGTTTTTCTCCATATCAACCATTTTATATTGCGACGTGTCATTCAAGAGTGAAATGATGGTTGCTTCTTCCGACTAACTTATCGGTGATTTGATCTCCTTAGTGGCCCCTACACGCATTCCCCCACGTATGCAAAAACACGCATACATGGACGCAAAAATGCTCGCGACGCCTTAATGCATGCATGTCCGAGCACACGACGGAACACACACGGTCACGCTTAAGTGCTCAACCTACACGCATGCAGCACATACTCACCAGGTGAGCTAGTGACCGATAAACACCGGAAAATATATATATTGAGCGCAATGAGGTGATTATGAAGTCCATCGACCGTATTTTTACAAATATAAAGGATGATGTTGTATTTATCTCGCTTGAAATTAAGCCATATTAACCGGAGAGGAGGCAGATGGACTAGCATTACTTTGTTGTGTCCCTTCAACTTGCCAACGAGGAGAAGGTTGCAGGACGGAGAAGCTTTGTGGCTCAAGGGACAAGGAGAAACTTTGACTAATGCAAGCTCTCCTTCACTCAAAGGTGGACGGCAACAATTAATTCGTGTCGATTGCCGTAGCATACACTATACTACTAGTGCTACTATTGTTTGATTCCTAATAGGCTAACAGCCATACAAAAGTTTACTAGTACTAGTACTAGTACTATAGTTTTTAAAGGTACGACTATACTAGTACTAGGAACCGGATGGAGGAACGCTGTGTCACACCCTGCATTTTGTAACATTTCATTTGCATTAATAAAGCATACCAACAAAAACTTTTGCATTATTTCGCTTTTATTTTGGAGTTGGTTTTTCTCCGTGATTTTCAAGTGCTCTTCAAAGTCAACTACTCCACCTTCTATACTTCATCTCCTTGCCCCAAGCTCCCGCCAATGATCATGCCATGTGTATAGAGCAATATAGTATTTACTTGAAACCTATTAGATATAGGATTCCATAAACCACAAAATATAATTTTAAAAGTTATTTTCCTATTTTATTTAAAAGCTTTTTTAAGGCCGAAATAGTCTTTAATAGGGAAAAATTATTTTATGGTTTTAAAAATATTTGACAAAAATCAGGGAAACTTAGTGGGCATATATTTCCATATATAAGAGTTTCAACACATGGTCATGTTCAAAATATTGGACAAAACCTCCCAAAACCATTTCTCCCATTTCAAGGATTTGAAATATTTCTACAGGAAATATTTTCATAAAAATCCAAGGAAAATTCAGCAAGTCACAAATGCATATTGTGATCACCTTGAAAGTCAAGATGTCAATCAAGGTCATTTCGTTCACCAAAGTGCCCCAAAACCCTCTCCACTGTAATCAAATTTGAACAACTTTGTACTACCAACCTTCTCTCCTTGACCCCAACTTTTGTGAGCATGTTCACATGACCAAATGAGGCCACTACACCAAGTGGTGCATCAAGGAGAAGTGATTTGCTCAACTAGATCTACACAAGTTCATTTCGCTAATTTTAGGGTTTACAAAGTTGCATTGGCAACTTTGCCCAAATAAGCTCCAAATTGGTGGAAGTCCCTAATTATATGTGTCATTTCACCCAGAGGTCTCATGGCAGTTGGAAATCATCCTGGTCCAAACCATTATCAAATACCTTCCGCCACTTTTCAAAAATCACCATTTTGACTAATAACACTATTCTCCTTGGGCTCAACTTTTACCACAGCTCCTCCTACTCCTCTCCTACCTCCAAGAACCCACCCTGCCATTACTCATGATTAAGGGTGAAACACCCCATTTACCTCCCCGAGAGCAACTTCTCTCTCTCCTCAACTTCCCTCCTCACTCCAAAGGCTCCTCAGGCATCCAAGGCCATACCCCACTTCTTTACCCCCTAGAGCTACCAGACACCTTGGTCGTGACCACATAAGAAAAGGGCCTCGCCATTTGGCGCTTGAGCACGCCAAGGCGCCTCAAGACGTAGCCGCCTCTTCCAACCGCCTCCGGCCACCTGGCCTCCCCAACAAGGCCTGACGAGCGCCTCGACGCCCACGCCATGCCACGCCTATGTCCCTCCTCCTTCTCCCTCCCGCTGCCCTTGTTCCAGACGCGCCCCGCCCGAGAGCTCCAATGAGCGGCCTCACATGCGCGAGGCTCTTTGTCTTTCCCCGCCTTCCCTTATCTCCCTCCAGAATGACGCCAAGAACACCCCTGACACGCACCAGCTCCTCCCGAGCCCTCGTGGCAACAAAGCAGGAGCTCGCCAGATGGGTCCACGGACCCCCTGTCGCTTATTTAAGGGCCTACCAGAGCAGATTTTTCACCACTCGCCTCCACTCCCCTAATCATCCCCTAGACCCTGGGCCTTCCAGAGCTCCGGCTCGAGCCCGCCGCTCACCGCTGAATTGGCGAGGTACGGCCATCCCGGACCTCTTCCTCTCGATCCGAACCCCGCAGCCTCGATCCTTTCCCTTGTTTCTCTCAGAAGCACCGGAAAGGCCGGAACCGCCACGCCTCCTCCACCGGATCTTTCCGGAGAACCAGGCCACCCCGCGACCGTTCCACCCCAACCAATGGCAACACACGCGAGCCCAGCCGTGCTCGCCTCGACCTCGCGGCCTCGCTTGTTGCGGGTGAGCTCGCCAACCCCCTGACTCGGGGTTAGGGATGACAGGGCTCGCCGTTAGCCTCACCTCCATCGCCTCCTCTCGCCTGACGCCTGGGCCCCGCCTCGGTTTAAACTCATACAAGGCCCAAAGGCCGCTGGGCGCCTCATTGGCTCGCACATGGTGTTCCGCCCAACAGCACAGAGCTTTTTCCTTTTTTTTCATACTTTCCAAAATTTCCACAGGATAAAATATTTGTCCAAATAAATTAATTCCAACTCCTAAATTCCTAAAGTATTGCAACCTATTTAATGGTGCAACTTTCATTCAAATCCAACAAACTTTTCTTCAGTAAATATTTAAATGTGATTTTAAGCATTTAAATATACCTTTGTAAATCCATTTCTCCGTTATGCACTCCAAATCCAAAACTAAGAATTTTTCCTTCTTAGTTTTCACCCTAGTATTTTACAAAAATAAGTTGACATTTTTCCGAGCACTTTGACTTTTCTGTTTTATTATTGTCTTATTTTTCCGTTATTTTCTTTGACGTTAGATCCCGTGATTTGAGGTTGTGAAGAATAAGGAGGAGAAGGATTTGAAGAACTTCAAGACCAAGCCAATCAAGGCAAGCAGCCCTTTGACCATGACACCCTCTTGTTCATCGACTTTTTTTCGATTGCATGATGATGAAATATGACGGTGGTAAACTTGTTGTGAGACCCCATGATGCATACCCCTACCCCGACCTTACCTTCTTCATGATTGCATTGTCAAGAGACTAGTTGATGCATAATTATGCATGTGTACCATGAACTCTTCATGGTTACATTCTTTCGAAACCCCATCGGGTGCCCCTAATGCCCTTGGGAGATGATTAACTAAGGTCACCACTTGAGGAAGAAGTGGTTCCAAGAAAGCTTTTGTGTGTGTGTAAAATGATGGATTAGATTTATGTGTGATTACCGTCCCAACCAAACATGTGCAACCACTCTACCCCATTATGGGACGGGCATTATTGATTACTTAGGCCGATACTAGCATGGTGCCCACATTATTAGTGACGGGGTGACTTGAGGTCACTTTGGGACGGGTCGGCTTGGATAGGCGGCCATGACTGTTTTCAAGGCACCGGACACACCGCTGGTCCCTTCGTATGCAAAATAATGTGAAAAGGGCAGAGTCCCACATTTTTGCTTATACACGAGGGCCGTATCAACGAAAGTGGACCCTATGTTAGTGTCGCCTAGGGAAAGGTAATGGTCGGTGCTTTCCCGAGTACTTGAGGTACGGATCGTGGATGACATGTAAGCTTCCGGATCTTGTGGGTAAAGTGCGCAACCTCCGCAGAGTGTCAAACTATTCAATAGCCGCCCACGGTCATGGACAGTTGGGAGGTGCTATTAAACTATGTCCGAGATTTTACAAATCACGGCATGTGTGTGTGGAAAGGAACTATATGTGTCAAGGTGGTGACTTGACATGTTGAATGGCATGGCATTGATTCAAATTCTATTTATGTTGATATCTTAACCTGTTCTCAAGGTTACCCAAGTTCATTGATGCAAGTTGATAGGACATCCCAACTAGCGTGAAGCTAGGTTGCTTACTTGTCGCATAAATTGCATTGTTACTTTGAACCAAATCATGGGTTGCTTAAGTAGTACATTCAAAGTACTCATTGGCTTGCCACGGTTATTTAATTTGCAAGCATGGAAGAACAGGAGTTCGAGGAAGAGTTCTTTGGTGACGATCATGCTAACTAGGACGCTTCCACTGTAATGCCTCTAGGGTTAAGGCGATGGCATGGGTTCTACTTATCGATGAAAATTTCCGCTGCTTGTGTTTCACTTGATGTTCAGCCCTTAAGGCTTTATCAATGTAAGACTTGACCATAAAGGTCATAATTTGTGTAATACGATGTATGGATGTAAGACTTTGTTATTCAGCTTATGTGTTCAAAGGAGCATTGATCTCGTCACGACACGCGCATTCGGTGATCCGAGTCGGGTCCCCACAGTCTGACTCTTATTATAATTTTAAATGATAAAGCAATCTTCAACACATTTGGTTTCTTCGAGCGGCTCGATGTGATAATGGAAGTTGATTGATGGAACACCGCCACAATTCTCGCTTAATTCTGGCTCATATCCCGTTAAAAATAGTAGCGCCGTAATATTTCTTTTTTTGTTATTCAGCATTAAACAGGTCAGAACCTTGGCGCGATTTCGAGTAACCGTGCTTGCTGCACTTTTAATTGGCCAGAGTGGCTTGATGAAACACCTCGCCTTCCTTTTTTTTATGGGTACCCGCTTCCTAGTGACCAGATTTGGCTGATCGCCCTAAGAATGCTTATATATGAATAAAGCTCTCTCATTTACCCGCAAAAAGATTAAGCCATATTAACCGGAAAGGAGGGAGTATGGACTAGCACTACTTTTTGGTGTGTCCATCAACTCGTGGAACGAGGAGAAGCTTGCGGACAAGGTGAAGCTCGCTTACGCCTTTTGACTAATGCAACCTACCCTCGGTGGACATGCATCACCCATTCGTGTCGATTCTCGTGAGGCATACACTGTAGTACCCAACATGCGGAGTACCATCATTGTTCGACTTCACGAAGAGGCGAAGAGCTGCGCAGAGTACAGTAGTACTACTACTAGAACTGCATCGGGAGCGCTCAGATTTTATTTTTATCTCCGATAAAGTACACGCTTATTCCGGAGAAGGGCGGAAAACGGCAGCCCAACATGTAATGAATGATATCGATCAACCAACCATGCTCGAATATATCTGGCCTCGTATGCAGCCCATCTGTGTTCTAGCCTCGCCTCTCAAGGAACCGCGGTTGGCTCTTTGCCGCCAATTGAGATCGGTTTGCTCACACTCCGTCCCACATGTCGTTGATATGCCAAGAGGAGGTGCGCTGACGATCGCCATAGCTGCATTTGGTTTTGCACCTTCATACTACCCTCCCACAGTTTACGTGGCACGCTTCATTATGATGCATTTCTCTCAATGCATTTCCACCACCGAGAGACTTTAGACGCGCTTGGTTTAATGCTCAATTAATTAGGCGTGGTAACCGCAATCAAGTCCACAATTTTTCTCCATGTACTGTATTACACGGAGGGAGAGTGCATGCATGTGTGTACCCGGGTGGAAGCAACGCATGCATGTGTGTACACCGTATATAACTACCAATGCTATTTTTCAGGCCGGTCGCTAGTCGCCTTGGTCCCGTAGATTTTTTTCTTTTTTCAAGACGATAAACAAAGGACGGATGGAGTAGTATGAGCGGATTCAAAGAAGAGCGATTGATGGTTGCTTCTTCGAGCAACTTACAAGGGGAAAGGTGGGGCTTATGAGTTGACTGCTCATTACTCACTATTAATGCGGCGAACGACGGGCTGAGTCTCCCATGCGGTTGTGCACTACCCTCGGTTCTTAAATATACCCGAGTATATTTGTCTTTCTAGAGACTTCAACAGTGAGTACTCAAATATTTGTGTTTTTAGAGATTTCAAATGGACTGCACATACGGATGTATATATAATTATTTTGAGTGTAGATTCACTCATTTTGCTCCGTATGTAGTCACTTGTTGAAATCTCTAGAAAGACTAATAGAATATTTAGGAACGGAGGGAGTACAATACGGCAAAATGAGTGAATCTACATTCTAAAATATGCCCGCTTGAAATTTGTAAAAGACAAATATTTAGGAACGAAGGAGTATAATTTTGTGCATGGCACATGGACCCGGATGATGAAGAGGCTTCGCAATGCTATCAAGCTTCCATCATTTGTTTACATAATTGACGATATACAAATAATTTTCCATGACATGAAATTGTACAATGGTGTGAGCTTTCAGCTTTGTTTCGTGGTCTTGCCATTGATGCTCTTTCGAAACAATAAAAACTAACTTCCTTGTTAATGCATGTCAATTATTAGCAGTTCAGAGTTAATAATTACATCACAACCAAGACAGAGTTGTGAGAAGGTGTTAAATTAAAATTGATCCATGCTTTCATTGGCAGCAACGCCCCCACCCTTCTAAATCAACAAGGCATGTTGGGAAAAAAGTAGCTGTCTGAGCATGCAACATTCTGATCATTTTGTGCAGTTCCCTAAAATAGAGCTGAACGCCCCGTTCAAGATATTAAGTGTGATTACGATAATAGAGGATCTGATGAAATAATAAACACACAAATAGAAGCCGGTCACCTTTGAGCCTCTCTTAAGACTAACTAGTTGGAGAAGATTAGGCTCGGAGTTGGATGAGGAGGATAGAGAAACCAATCTCCCTTTGTGCAACAAGACCGAATGTAGAGACGTGCCGGTGACATTATAGTACAACCGCACAAAACACTCTTAAGAAAAAAGTGATTTGCGAGTTCACCAAAAGGTCGCAATAGCAACGAGGTGAAATGGATAGCCCTGTTTGCAAAAAAGAGGTAGAAAGGAAACAATTATCGCCAATAACAGTTGATGACACATGCGACGACAAAAAGAAGCATATTCCTTGCCCTAAGGGAAGATAACAACCGTTGTGTTTGTCTAAAACGGTGGAGGACGAGAATGCAATATGGAAAGTACGCTGGACGAGCCACGCTTTGGGCAAAGAACTATGGAAGATCCACATGCAGCGACGCATGAAGACGGGCAAGGGAGCAAGGCCGAGGGGATACCGGAGGTCGCCGGATGTAACTAGGTGAGCGGGCGGCGGCGGAATTCGCAAGCAGGTGGCGAGGCCCACCGCACCGAGCTTGGTCGAGAGAACGGCGGTACCGCAGATCGGGCGTGGTGCCGGCGCCAAACGGAGAAACGATGCACTTCCTCCCTTTCCGGCGGACGGGATGCGGCCGATCCTGACCAACGGTGAGAGAGAGAGAGAGAGGCCACCACAGCCTTGTGTGAGATACTCAAGAGCGACAAACCAGGCACGCAAGGCTCCATTGTTATAGTGAGCGGACTACCTTTTTCTCCATAAAATCGCTTTTATATTCTGGTAAGCGCATTGAGCGCTATAACTTTATTTAAAAATAACGCAGCAATGCGCCAAGTCGAACTTTGTTTCGGCAGGCGTGGTACACGACCTCCCTAGGTAAACAACCACTACAGGCTCAAATTAGCACGGGCTGCCATTTCAGAAAGAAATGAGCTCCACCGTACCCACAAGTGTGGATGGGCACGAAGCATGAGTACGTGCACGGTGCGCCTATTCTCTTCTTGTTATATGTACACCACCCACGGGGTTGTGTGAGAGAGATACAAACCTAGAGAGATATAGGTGTGGGTTCTTGAGAGTTTTTTGGGTGGGGGGTCAATCAAAAATGTAACATATGCAATGTGTGTGAAATAGAGTCCTAGATGTACCATATATAGAGGGGGAGATCCACGAGAAGAGAGTGGAGGTATCATCGGCTTGAGGTGTCCATAGAATCAAAAGAGGGATGATTGTGTGTGTGTGTGTGTGTGTGCGCATCGATAAAGAGTGCCATCGAATTTTGTGTGCCCACGCCAAAGATATAGAGGGCTGGCCCATCGAACGTGAGAGGGACATTGCAGTTTGTCTCGGGCATGGATACCTCCAAACCACTATCGGTGTGTGGTGGGGAAGAGGGAGCCCAATTAATTATAGAGGTACAATGGCTGGTATAGTGTGGAGGAGGAGAGAGGCCTCACCTCATGAGTTAAGGAGATCGACCGCCTCATGTATTAAGGGAGATCGAGGCATCCATGCATATGGGAGAGGAATAAGGTTGGGGAGAGACAAAGCTAGAGTGTTGGAGGGGTGGTAGGAGTTGCTTCTAACAAATGGTGGGATAGGCTTGCTAGATAAACGGAGGGCACGCCGCAATATCAATAAGAGAGGAGATGACTGCTTGTTGTCCGGCACGCAGCAGTGAGAGACGGGTCGAGGCATGCATGAATGATGAGGGGGAGATGTGGCTGTGGTAAGGACATAACTACATAGGAAGATCAATCGCCTTTGTTAGAGAAAGGAGAGACATAACTTGTGAGGTACGCCGATCGATGGGGGTAGTTAAAGTCCATCTAGGTATATGTTGGGAGATCGACGGTATACATGCATTGTGTGTTAGAAGCAAATGAGGCACTAGGAGAAGGATAGAGAGAGGGATGCATGTAGGAGGTGGTACGAGAGGCATACTATATCGAGGGGAGGAGAAGAGTACAAGAACGATGAAAAGTGTGGGGAGTGAGGCATGGACGGTGACAAGAGAAGAGGGAAGCTTGTGTTTGTGCTAGGCACACCTGGCTAGAGAGGCATATCGATTGATGTGTGCCATAGAGAAGGAGCTGGGGCTTACACACCATGGGTGAACAACCTAAAGTGAAAAGACGAATTTTGCTGATGGAGCTAGAGAATGAGGAGGGTGAGAGGGATGCGGGCGGTGCATGCACAAGGAAAGTTAGAGCTAGCTACAAAGATAAGAGGGTTGTGTGGGTGTAAAAGACTTAATAGAGATCATATATACTTCATTATAAAAAGCTAATTCGATATTTGAAGAATTTATCATAGTGTTTTAAACCGAATGTGTGAATATATATAATGGTGATAACATGGTGTGCTTATGAACATGTTATACTACATTTAATATATTCTATCTCTACTCTTATAAAAACGGAGTTGTTGATGATGGTGTGCCTGCCCCTGCATTATAGGTCATCCGATTTATATCTCAGGATAGCAAGGAAACTATGATGGTTGAAGTTGGCAACAATCATGATTGTAGATTCTTATTGAAATGGAGAAACGAATTCAAATTTAGTTCAATTGCAGCGGTAGTATAGACATTAGGAATGCACTAAAATGTTGGTATGAGTAGGTTACATGCATTATACAGCAAGTTAAAAAATTTAATCGGACATAACATGGATTCATTTTCCTTCCATCTATATAGGGCGAATGAGATTTTAAAGACCGCTTTTGACTATTGACAAGATTAATAGTACATGACATGCACAATGAAAATTATATCATTGAAAGAACCTTTCATGCACGTTGTTGACGTGTGCTTGTTGTAAGTTGCATGTCATATATCATTGCTCTAATATTTGGTCAAAGTTAGCATCGAAAAACGATTAGGCCCTATATAGATGGAAGGAGGGAGTAGCTTGAAAAGCATTTGTATAGTAAAACGGGCAAGACTCTCTTTGTGTGGTGTGAATAGTTTTATTTTTTTCGCTTTTTTGGTTGAGGGAAGTGCAATTGATTTGGTATGTACAAGTACAATATTACTACACGTTAGGCTTGTCCCTAAAATTCAACCCGCCTTGTTATATCCCGAAAATTCAGATATCGTGGCTCCCAAAACTGGCGCTTTCACAACCGCGCCTTTGCTATCCCGAATTACAACGCTACAAAACTCCCTCCACTGCCAAATCCCGACACGTGAAATCCCCTTCTAACCTGAGCCGAAGGGCCGCTTAGTTCAAATCGGGGGGTACTTTTGTAACACACCCTACATTTTGGACAAGCGGCCCCTAAGTCATGCTTCACCCTCCCATCGCCTCTTTCGCCATTCAAATCCCAGCCGCCATAACCTATCCGCCCACCGTGTAAACCCCACCTCCTCCGTCTCGCCACGCCACCGCTGCCCAGCCGAGCCTCTTCCCGACGACATCGCCCATCCGCAACAGCTCGACGCCCTCGCCCACCTCCCAGATGAGGATGTGTCGCCCATCTCGCCGCCCCGCCGGTTCAGCCGCCTGCCCTCCACCTCCAAGGAGCTGCTCCGACGATCGCTCTGTCCGCGGTGCTCCATCCTCAGCCGCTTTAACCTGCTCCACCGAACCGATCATCCTCACCGACTCTCGGACGAAGCCGAGGCCTACTTGGCGCCACCAAGAGGTTGTACACTCATCGCATCGCACCTTCTCCTTAGCTCGACCTCCCGGCGCCGACGGTGCTCCATCCCCGACCCATGGAGCGGCTACATGAAGCCGGCGCCTGGGCAACATCTCCACGGTGGCTCTCCCTAGTGCGAGGCCCTTTCGGGCGGCGGGCTCCATAGCAGCCAGATCTGCTGCTCGCTCGCCGCCGCACGCTGCTGTTCGCTCTCGCCGATCGCCGCCGCCATGCTGCTGCTGCTTCTCCCTCACCATGCGCTGATCCGCCTCGATTAAGCCACACTTCACAACTGAATCGACTTTTGGGTCACCGACTTTCAGGGGTTGGGGGCTCACTGAGTTAAGGAATAACCACCAGCTGGGACGGGGCTCACGAGAGGTACCCCACTATCTATCTTAGGGTTCGTGGTGGGGGTGGGGCTGAGGCTGGCCGGGCAGGGTGGTGAGCTATTTCGGGCGGCAGGCGCTGGGGCGGTCGGACGGTGTGGCTGGCCGGGGGGTGCAGGTTGAAGATGAACTGCAGCCCTCCCTAAACTACATGTCAAGTGCCTTCCTACCATTATTGCTCACCAAGAGATTCAGATTCCACAAAAATTTAGTTTCCGCTTAAGTTCGAGTCAACATTTTTACCTCATCTCTGTAGTCGTGGTTTTTGGTGATGTTAATTTACATCCATTTTACATCATCTATTGGAGATGCTATTAGAATCCCACTTGAGATTGACGATGTATGTCTTGTGCTGCTTCACCTTGACGCCTACGGCTCACCGAGCTACTCCAACGAAGAACGATCCATCACAAAGCAAAGGCTCGGACGCCGCTTAATTCCTCGATCTTCCTCCACACCCCAACCACCTTCGCTCAATCGCCAAACCAACCCA
>JAHIAM010014865.1:0-11909 GCA_021605205.1 Aegilops longissima | reverse complement strand
GCTCGCAAAGAGAGCACCTACCTTCCGTGGATAGATGAACCAGCACCGAGGATTCTATCAAGTTCAAGGCTATCAGGATGTCATTCCCATCAAGAATTTGCTCAAGAATTAATTCCGTAACGTGAAGAACGCCGAGCTGATGCACCAAGATAATGTCAAGAAAATGGTGTCAAGAAAATGCTGATCAAATTCCTCGACGACAAACAGCCCATCCTCGCTGCAAAAAGAAGTGCAAGTTGACAAGATCATCGATGACATTGAAGCACCAGGTCCTCTCACACGCCAAAAGCTTCACATCTATCTAACTTTTGTGGGCACTATGCTTTTGTCTCTATCACAGAGCCCACTACGGTAGATGAAGCATTTCGAGCCCGAGTGGATTTAGGCCATGCAAGAAGAATTACATCAGCTCGAGCTCAACAATGTCCGGAGCTGGTCAAACGTCCCGTAACCTCGCAAGCATAATATCATTGGCACAAAGTGGATCTATCGCAACAAGCAAGATGAAATGGCCTTGTGGTGAGGAATAAGCATGACTTGTAGCTCAAGGCTACACACAGTTGAAGGCATTGATTTCATGAAACTTTTGCACTTGCTAGACTTGAGGCTATTCGATATTATTGCTTATGCTAACCATCATGATATCACTTTATATCAAATGGATGTGAAAAGTGCATTCCTCAATGGTAAGCTTGAGGAAGAAGTATATGTTGCTCAACCCCTGTGTTTTGAAGATCCAAAGAATCCTAACAAAGTCTTCAGACTCAACAAGGCCCTCTATGGCCTCAAGCAAGCCCCTCAAGCGTGGTATGATACTTTGAAGGAATTCTCATGAAGAATGGCTTCACACCCGGTTCAATCGAATCCCTACTCTTTACTAAATCTTATGATGGTGAACTATTTGTGTGCCAAATATACGTTGATGATATTATCTTTGGTCAGATCGACCAATGTTATAGTGATGAATTTGCTTTATATGATGAGTGAAGAATATCAAATGTCTATGATGGGAGAGTTGAAATTCTTCTTAGGTCTTCAAATTCACAACACAAGAATGGCATATTCATATCTCAGAGAAATACCTCAAGGATGTTCTGAGGAAATTCGCATGCAAGATTGCAAAGGCCTAAAATTCTATGTCCACAAATGGCCATCTATGCATCGATGAAAATGGTATCGACTTCGATCACAAGGTATACCGCCCATGATTGGTTCTTTATTGTACTTATGTGCATCTAGGCCAGATATAGTGCTTAGTGTTTGCATGTGTCCCGATTTCAAGCTACACCAAAGGAATCACACCATAAGGTCAGAAGCATATTCTTCGATATCTAGCTCACACACCAACACTAGGATTATGGTACCCCAAGGTCTCGCTTTTGATCTCATTTGATATTCGACTGACTATGCTGGTGATCGTGGACCGCAAGTCAACATCCGTACTTGTCATTTCCTGACGATCTTTGGTCCGTTGGTCCTCAAGAAACAGAATCATGATCACCGCTTCATCGGAAGCCGAGTACATTGCTGCTGGTTCTTGCTGTGCTCAATTGCGTGGATGAAGCAAACTCTCAAGGACTATGGCATCAACGTGAGGAATGTGCCTCTCATCGTGACAATGAGAGTGCCATCAAGATTGCTCACAACCCAGCTCAAGACTCAAGACAAAGCACATTCAGATTCGCATCATTTTCTTCGTGATCATGTGTTGAAGGGCTTACATTTCTATTGAGCATGTGAAGACTCAAGAACAGCTAGCGATATCTTCACAAAGCCCTTTTATGAGAAGAGATTTAGCAAGTTGCGATGTGAGCTAAATATCTTAGAGTCTTTGAATGTTCTTTGAAAAGGACACTCATCCTAACACTTATGCAAAATTGATGACTTAGATGTGCAACACATGAAGAAACGTTTTTCTTCAATCAATGAAGAACAACACTCTAAGTGTGAAGAAATTAATTAAGAATTTGATTCTCAGAACCCTACGACAATTGTACGCAGTGTCTGAAATCATCATTCTTATACGGTGGGTCACGCCACCACCATAGTTGAAAATCTTCAATTTGAGTTTTTCTCGCTTTTGAAATTCTTCAGCTTTTTCAAATTCTTCAACTTTGCAAAATCTTCACTGTTATCACTGCTTTTATTCATTGGCTATATATATATGGGTTTATGTCCTCTACAACATTCACTTATGGCTATTTCTTCAAATTGCATTTTCTCGCTAATGAATGTGATCGACCCTTTCCCTCTATGCTATACTCAACCCAATCTATTCACAAATTCTTCATGTGTGTTCTATTTGAAACTCGCTCAAAATCTTCACCGTGTCCTTGTCACCAAGAATTTGCGAATGGACCGTTAAAACTAATCTTATCCAAATTTTTGTCTTTGCCGCCAAACCGCTCCGCATCCCATGATAGACTTATCTATTCACCCATGATCTAACACGATCTCCACTTTTCAAGACGTGGGTGAAACATGTCATGCGAATGAGAAGGGTCAGGCACGCTCGTCCTAAATCTTCGCTAACTGTTTTTCACGCGACTATAAATACCCCTCACCCCTTCCTCACTTCCTTTACTCCACTCGACCTCTCTCCCGCCGAGCTTCAAACCATAGCGCCGCCACATCCATCGCGCCAAGTGAGGAAGAGCTTCACGCTCGACCTCATCGCTGTCAGATGCTACCGTCATGAAATCTTCACTCCGCCATCGCCAGAAGCTGTCTTCCTCCGCCGAAGTTAGGCGTGAAGATCTACAGTATGACTTCAAATCTACACCTCACTCGTCATTCATGTTCTTCGTCCGTGGTAATTAAAAGTTACTTTTACTGCCTTCTTTGATTCAAATTTTCTACAAAATCTTCAAAGGTGTTTTATTCTTCAAATCCACACACACTAAACACCTCACATGTCATTCAGATTGATTCATTTCTCTAAGCATCATTTTTCTTCAAGATTCCTCAATTGTGTGGATCTTCGATCTATACAACTCGAACCTAAGACAAAGAACGCTTAGTGAAATTCTTCAAGACTCATCCGTCAAATTCCTCAAACTTTTTCTTTTGAAAACCTTCCGAGAACGGATATGACCTCTCCAAATTCCTCGCAACTATACTCGCTCAGTACTCATGTCCGCTCAATCACTAGGTTCTCATCAACTTAACTCATTTGCGCTGCTCTCAAGAAAAGTTGCATACTTTCTTCACAGAATTCGATTGTTCAATTACCTCAACCGAGGAATATGGCGACGGTAAAAAGCCGCAAAAGGAGGAAAGAAGCTCGAGGTCATGATCTTATAAATCCCGAGGACATCTATGCCGACTATTGCACACCGATGAGGCCAAGTTCGAAAGGAGAACAAAAATCAGCGAAAGTGTGCATACAGAGGAATGAAAGGAGATGGGCAAGAGAATGGAGGGAGTACGTATGTTACTCCAAAATATATGAAGAAATTCACACTTAATCCTCCATGCCCAAGATCTCCATTGGCACTGCCAAGAAGTCACCCCACCAAAGATCAAGCTGCAGTGAGGATTTTCCCGAGAATGGGCCAAGAGCTGCAAGTTGGCTAGACAAGCCAAAGAAGCAGGAGGAAATTCAATGAAGACTCATGCTACTGCTGCCACCGAGGCCTCCTGCTGCCTAGGAAATCAATGGCAAAGAAGCCCGGCAAGCCAAGTGCTTCACCAACAAAGGCCCTCACGGCCAAGTTCTCAAGAATGCCCTCACGGCCAGAATCTTCAAAGCCCTCACGCCAATTCCTCATGCTGCTCCTGCTCCTCCAAAGTCCTCACTGTTCGACAAAGTCCTCAAGACTGTGCATCCGCCACGTGCCAAAGGACTGCAGCATCTCTATTGCCTCTCGTGTCTCAAATGAGTTCCTCACCTGCACCAAATTCTTCATCAGCCCCACTCACGAAGACAAAGGCAACGGCTGGACGAGGTCCTCGCCAAGTCCTAAGAAGAAGCAGGTTGTTTCCAAGTGCCATCCGACGATGAAGATGATGATGATGAACTTGTAGAAATCATCGAGATGCATAAGAAAGGGCCGAAGAGCCAAAGGCACAACTGTACATCGCTATTGATCCCAAGTTGATCCTCGATACATTGATCTCTCGCACAAGGATCCAGACACTCCTATGCCTGATTTCCATTTGACTCGCCAAAGTCACATGTCAACCCATTTCATCTCTCAAGAAAATGGAAATTTGAGAAGGCCAGCAGATCAAGAAGGCTCAGTACAGGAAAGAGAAGTTCCCGAGGAAAAACGTTGTCTCTTTGACGACTGATGACTTTACAAAGATCCAGTCTGAAATCAAAGCCCTCAGCGATGATTTTGATGCTTATTATGCTAATTGGCAAGGAGCCAAAGTCAGGTTTGTTAAACCGACCGAGAAGTTCACCAATGTTGCAGCTCCATTGCAACAAGAAGTTCGCACCAAGCCTATGCTCAGCCTATTGAAGAACATGCCAAGACCCCGATGACTTTCAGCGTCAAGAAAATGTTAGTTCCGTATGATGACTCCATACCAGCCGAAGAAATTGCTGGCATCCACTAGTGGTGCACCAAGAAAATGAAGAAGTCGGCAATCGACGCCATACTCAAGAAAATCAATCAGATTCCTCACCTCCCGCGCCTACACCAACTCCTATCCTTCCTTATGCATCGATGAAGAAGACAAGGCGCAGAGCGAGCTGCAAGGAAGAAAAGGAAGGCATCACTGCTTCATTCTTCACCCAAAGAAGATGAAGCCTATGACCAGCTCTTTGAAAATCCCATTGTGTTGTTCCAATCTCCACCATGCCATCAAAGGACCTTGTCCCTTTGGTGAAGAATATGTGATCCCTAGCGGATCTCGATGAAGAAAATCATTCTGCTGCTTCGCGAGCAGATTGATGAAGAAATTGAAGTGGATACGATCCTTCACCACCAGCTTGTTTCTCGCCAATGCCTCAGCTTCACAATCAAGAGGTCAAGCGTTGAAGAAATTGAAGATGAAGACGGATATTGGATGCACTACGCCAGTGATGAATGATGACTTTGGGAAAGTCAGCACCCCAATCTCCACTCTTCACCCCACTACAACAAATACCTCACCCCCGCACCAACCGCTCAAATGGGCTCAAGAAATTCACCCCACCTCGTCTGCGCATTAAGAAATTCCAGCCACTAGTGTCAAGAACCACGCCGATCATATGACAAGCAGATCCAAGTGAAGAGGAACCAGAAATTCTCACCAAGAACCGAGATTGCTATTCATGAGGTCGTGATGCAACTCATCGACACTCCACCGCCAAAGCCAAAGGATCCATTCTCACGCAAGCAAAAGTTCAAGGTCAAGATTTCTTTAGCGAGCATGTATTCTTCAATCGACTACAACCCATATGACTCGCCGCATAAGGAAGAGGCGCTTCGACTGCTAGTCAAGCCAATTTCTATTCCTCGTTGTTGTTCAACAAAGACAAAGTCTTCGATCACGCACACATTCCTCATGTGGACATGGAATCTCCGTCGGCTTCGAGCCACCCTCTGTTCTTCACGACATTGGATTGTTAAACTTCTGACCGACATATGTGATTGGAATGAAGAACTCATTCTTCGCTTCTACGCGACGCGCACATCATAGGAGATTCTCAAGATGTGAACTCATGGGTGCTGGACTGATGTTAGAAAATACTGCTACAAGGCACGAGCAACTGAATTGCTTCGTGCTCCTCCCACTCGCCCTCCCTTGACGGTGCTCGCTATGCCTACAAGGAACCCGAGCTACAAATCATTACATGCAAGTGCCGATGAAGCTTTGAAGCCGTGGCAGGCCCCACTAACCAAATTCTCGCAAGGAATTACTATATGTGCCTCTGACTGTCTATCACATTTTGACGAAGACTTTGAGTCCTATCAAAGGCCACGACTCAAATGAAGAAGAAGTCATTGGCATCATGAAGAATATGCTTTTCAATATCATTCATGGCCTCCGCCAACTTCCATGATTTCTTCATGAGGACTCGCAAATGTCGCTATGTCACCTTTTGAGTGAAGCCTTATGCACCATGGATTATGAGATTCATCAGACAAGGTCTTCACCAATTACAAGGCTGATACTCAATCATCAGAGCTACTTGCTCCGATTGAAGTCCTCAAACGGACATATTCCTCACCTGATGACAAAGGCAACACAACTGCTATGATAGATGAAGGCATTCGCCCATTGATGGTCAATTTCAAGGCTGCATCCTACTCCACCAATGATGACTGTGCACTCATGACTCGCCGCCAACAACTCGCCAAATAAAATCCTCAAGCCACAAAGACCTGTGGTGATGACCGATCGTGGGTTCCTCCTCGCCTTCATGAAAAGTTGATCGAATCATAAATGGGTCAAGCGTCCGCTTGTCTAATTCTTCACAACATGACCTCAACACACAATGCAAGAAGAAAACCAATACTACCTCCATGAAACCTTCAACCGGACATGGGCTGTTCTGCTCTCATGTCTACAACGAAGAAGATCTCAAGAAAATGGGTCCAAGGAAGAATTTGACTGGTCTGCCTCCTCCAAGAAATACAAGAAGGTCAAGGTTCTTTCCTTGGTGGCCAGTTTATTCTTCATCACGCGATAATCGATGAAAATGAAGACTTGACGACATGCGGCAGCCCTACTACGACAACCGACCTCGACAACGCCGGGCGCCCTTCATCAACTTGATATTCTTCGTATGCGTAGTCCTTAGTTTCGATCCTTTTGGTCATTCATGACAAAGGGGAGAAATTTGAGTTAGTTTTCAAGCGGTCTATTATATGGGCGCTTTTTGCTAAGTTACAACTCTCGCTCTTCTGAATTTTTATTGATCGAGTTGTAATCTTAAACCCGATGGTGCTCGATACTTTTGATGTGTTCCTCTCGCATGCTTATTCCTCATTATATGTTAATACACACATGCTGAATTACATCACCACCATATTTCATCATGCATTTCAAATTCTTCGACTATATGTCAAATGCGTATGAATTACAAGATATAGGGGAGATCTCCATGATTCAACTCTTCAAGTGTGCATTGCCTCAAAAGCAAATTCTCACTATGCACATCTTCGGGGGAGTTCTTCTATATCTTGCAATCAAATTCCTCAATATCAGTATTTACACTTCATATGTTTATCCCTCATTGAAAACTTAACCTATATTGTCATCAATCACCAAAAGGGGAGATTCTAAGTGCATCTAGTGCCCCTTAGTGATTTTGGTGTATTGAAGACTTATAGGTTAAGGGTCTAATGCGCTTATGAGTGTACACAGTGTCTATAAGTCTATGAGGAGTTTGATATTTACAGAGAAAGTCGACTCTCTAAAATGAAGTTCTTCGATCAAGACTTTGGTATTCAAGACATTGAAAGTGAAAAATTGGTGTGACCTTGAAGACTTGGTATTCATTTGAGGAACATGAAGCATGAAGACTTTTGTTTTCGTTGTTTCGCTTTTCTTTCTTGAGTCATAGGAAACACCATACTCGTTAAAGGGGTCGAGGAAATACTAAGGAAAATTTCCATGTGATGCTCAACTCAAAATCCTACACCTACCAATCCTTCGAGTGAAGCCATTAGAAATCAGAGCGACCGACCTCAGATGGTCAAGTCTCTGTGTTTCAAGGTCATCCTCGATCAGAATGCGCACACACAAGACTCAAGGATTATAACAGAGTAGCAATCACACACTTATTACATCGAATGTCTCAAAAGAGAACTTATTACAATAATATGGCTTAAGGCCATCTAATACAATAACAGGAAGGCTTGAAGATAAAGTGAGTCCATCAACTCCAACGGCATAGCTGAGCTGCACGGCAACGACCTATCGAACCTTACTCTCGTTCAAAAGTCTGCAACATAATACGTTGCAGCCCGAGAACGGGTCAGACATGGAATATGCCGCAATGTAACACAATAGAGCAATAATGAATAATGCTACCACTACATGCATATTTGGCTGGTGGAAAGCTCTACGGTTAAAGTTTTATGAAAAGCCAATTTTTCCTACAACAAAGGAATAAATTTTAATTTAACTATCATGGTGGTTGAAACATCATTGAGAAGGTATAACCCCAACTCAATCCCAATTAAGGTAATTAACATCCCAGCAATATTAGTTAAGAGTGATGAGATACATGTGAATACTCAAGTAATAGATACTCGAATTGTCCATAACCGGGACACGGCTAACCATGATTAGATTGTACACTCTACAGAGGTTTATGACTTTTCCCCATAAGACTCGATCGCCTCCGCTGATTTCTCGACTACATGGTGTTTGAGAAACGGATGACCGAGACACGCTTTCGTAAACATTAACTCTCTACTCCGTAGATCATACCAAACCTACAAAACCCACTACCGCTGATCTACCTCTTCAAGAGCTTCACGAATCTTAGCCAACTATGCTAGAGCCCATAATAGCTTGTGGCTGCACACGGAAGTTTCTAGCATGAATAATCTCAGTCCCTTTGAGCCTAGGTGGCGGTCCATAGGAAGATCACACGGTACCCCGGATTTCCAAAAAATGACAACACCTGGTTCCCAGTGCCTCAATCCACCCAGATGTGTATTTAGTTGCCACCTTAAGTAAACCATTAATTAACAATCTCACATCTGTCATGGATTCACTCAAACCCCAACCACGCCTCACGAGCATAGCATGGCAATATAAGCAAACGAGAAGTAACTCCCAAGGGTTTGATAGTAACAGGGTAATAGGTTCCTACCTCATCATCTACTTCCCAACCCACAAATTAATGACATCCTAATCATGAAATGTTTGAGGGTTGAAACTAATGCATAAAAACTGGGTATGAAAAGAGTATGATCAAAGTGTTACTTGCCTTGCTGATGATCCCTGAATCCTAGAGACTCAGAGTAACACGCTCAGACCGGGAATTCTATCACAAGCAAACAATACATACATAAGCAACAAGCAAAGATGCACAAGCAAAACTTCAACTCAAAGTGGTTGACCGGAGAGTTCAAATTAACAACTCCGTTCGCAAAAAGAATCAAACCAAACGAAGCAACGTAAACTCAAACGGCGAAAGAAATAAGATCCGCTTACTAATCTGAAATAGGGTCAAATTTTACAGAGACAAAACTTGTTTGTGTTGACTATTCGGAAAGAGGGTTTCGAGATGAAACTCCAGCGCTTGAATCGCCTGATTCGATAAACGAGCTTAAAAGTTAAACTAGAACGAAAATCGGATCGTAAATCGCGATCAGAAAATCGCGGAATAAATCCGATAAAAAGAAAACAACATACGGCTTAACGAACGTAACGCTCTAGCAAAACTAACGACGAACACGCTCGTTAAAACGAACGAATGAGCGAACGCCGCTAAGCAAATAAACGAGAATAAAACCGATCTATAAAACTAACTAGGGTTTTTTCTAAAAACCAAGGGCTTTTAAAAACCGGCGGCGGGTGGCTACTCCGCGAGGTCGTCCTGGCGAGGCGGGCGGTCCGCAGAGGTGCGCGGGTGGCGGCGAGAGGGGCGGTGGCGGCGACTCGGCGCTAGGGCGGCGGCGGCGGGCGGCTCTGGCCTGGGCGGCCCGGCTCCGGGGCTGTGGTGGTGGTGGCTAGAGGGGAGGTGGCGGCGATATAAGGGGGCGGGCGGCGACTTGGAGGAGGGGGCAAGACGGCGGAGGCGGAGTCCCACTGACTCCGGTCCGAAAAGGGCGGCGGCGCGCGACAGAAGAGGTCAAGCAGGGCGGCCGGGCCGGCTCGCTCTGGCCGGGCCCTAGGCCCGCCAGCGAGTCCTTTAAAAAAATGTTCACAACTCAGAAAAATCCAAAAAAAATCTAAAATTCCAAAACAAGTTTCTTCGCCTAAATAAAATATTTAGAACAAGATGAACTTTTCTTGGCCCCTAAAATGCAATTTTTAAAACATGCAAATTTTTCTAGGGCAAATAAAATTACCAAATAATGATTTTAACATTTTCCTCCGATATTTCAATTATTTTGAGAAGTCATATTATCTCCCTCATTTATTATTTTAAAATGAAATATATTCCGAGAGATAATTATTAAAATCAAAATCCTCGCTTCATTATTTGATAAAATTCAAATATGAAAATTTGAAAATCCCAACTCTCTCGAGGGTCCTTGAGTTGCTTAGGATTTCGAGGATTGCAAACAAATGCAATAAAATATGATATGCATGGATGACCTATGTATAACATTCCAAATTGAAAATTTGGGATGTTACAAACCTACCCTTAAGATGAATCTCCTCGAGATTCGGGTTGGCTAGAAAATAGGTGCGGTGGTCCATAATATCATCTTCTCGCTCCTGTGGCTTCTCCTCTATATGGTGGCTCCATCAACTTTACAAAACTTGATAACCTTGTCGGGTGACTCGCTGTCAAAGTCAAGAATCTTTACCGCTTTTCCTCATAAGTCAAATTACTATCCACTGAATCGCCTACAAGGGCATCAGATCATTTAACGGTATATCGCCATCTCAAAGATGGCACTTCTTCACTATGATACGGAAACACATCGTGAACTCCCGACAATCCTTCGTAACTCCACTTGTAGGCAACTTCTCCCATCCGCTCCAAAACACGATACGGTCCTACAAATCTTGGGGCTAACTTTCCTTAACTCCAAAACGCTTTCACCTCAAGGGTGATACTCGCAGATAGGCTCGCTCCAATTTCATAGGTTACTCTTGCCTTTGAATTTGCATAACTTTTCCGTCTGATCGAGCAATCTTTAGTCCGCTCGATCGCTTTAACCTTCTTCGATTCCTTGATCAAATCTGGTCCAAACAACGACGGTCTCCTACCTCATCCCACATCAATGGTGTTCTACATCCTGCCCATACAGAGCTTCAAACGGTGCCATCTTCAAACGGTCCGTAGCTGTTGTTATATGAGAACTCCAGACGGCAAATTGTCATCCCAACTAGATCCATAATCTAGAGCATGTGCTCTCAACATGTCTTCCGAATCTGATTGACTCTCTGTCCTGCCATCCATCTATGGGTGAAAAGCGCATCAACTCCAACTGTACCCAAAGTCCGTGTAATTGATGCCAAAACTTTGAAGTAAACTGCTCCTCTATCCGACACGATGCTCCTCGAACTCCATGCAAACATACGATCCTCGACATATATATCTTGGCCAACTTGGCACTCGTATAAGTTGTTTTCACTGGATGAAGTGAGCTACTTTGGTCAAACGATCCACAACTACCCATATTGAATCATATCCTGCCTTGGTTCGGTAATCTGAATAAAGTCCATGCCAAGTTTATCCCACTTCCATTCGGTATCGCATAGGTGAATACCGCTGGCTTCGATGCTCGCTCACTTCCGACATACATCACATACGGCTACATACTGCAATATCTCTTCATACCACCACCGTAAATGTTCCTTCAAATCCAAATACATCTTGGTGTTTCCGGTGAATCGGTATGGTGAGTCATGGGCCTCTAAGTATTAACTTCCGATCTCCAATTGTTGGGCACGAATTCGTCCTCAAACCACAAGGTATCGTGGCTCATCCTCGCGAAACCCTTGGCTTTACTCTTCACCCATCTTCTCTTATCTCAGCAATCTTTGTCCTCCTTCCGAGCTTCTAATCTTGTCCAACCAATGTCGATCAACCTCCGTGGTTGCAATCAAACCTCTCGAACAATTTCCGAGTTCCATGATATCCTCAACTAACCCTTTGGCAATCCTTTACTTTCAAGGATATTAGCATAACTCTTCCGCTCAAAGCATCCTACGACGGCACTTCCCGGATGATAATGTAGCTTCATCATAATCCTTTATAAGTTCCACCATCTCTATCCGAGGTTCAACTCCTTTGTGTGAAAATGTACTGTAAATCTATGGATCCATTCAAGTATTAA
>JAHIAM010014863.1:0-11982 GCA_021605205.1 Aegilops longissima | reverse complement strand
TTTTCCCCCCTTCCTGCCCCCCGGGCCCCCCGGGTTTGCCCCGGGTGGCCGCCGCCCCTTGGCCCGGATATTTTTATGCCATGTAAACTTGATGCTACTGAGAGATCCATGGTTATTTTGAGATACTTCAGTAAGGATGTTTTAAACATATGGTTATGCTCTATCCATCCATGCCCTTGTTTGCAATTATGGAGTGCCATAGCTTGAGTCAATCGAGCTCTACTTTTGCTATAAAATGTTTCCTGGCAGGTTGTTTACATGTTATTCAATTTTGCCAAGGTTGTTGTTAGTGATCCATGCACCCTATGATGTTGTTATTGCCATGTATAGCTTCTATGCCATGTCATGTATTGCTCTGGGGTGAGCGATTCAAGCTCACCAACATGCCTACTTATCGTTGTTCCTGCCATGTTCAAATCTGTCTTATAACTTGCCATGTTTACATGGGTGCCATCATATTTTCTGATCCTTTTTGGCTCATGGTCAGTAAGGGACTTTTGTTCTATGCAATTAGTAGATTCGTGCCATGCCTTTGTTTGCCATGATAAGTTCCTGTAGCATATTGTTTGATAGCTCTAAACATTGCAACCTGATGTTATTTCTGCTAAAGCCCTGGCTGTTATTATTTGCAATCTTGCCATGTCCTTTTGAGCATATTCTAGTGATTTCTGGAGATAGCTCAGTGTTCATGTTTTGTAATGCTTTACCTGTACATCATGCCCATGCCTTTTGTTTTCTCGTTGAGGTCCTGTAGCATGTTCTTTTGATGCTTGCCATATGCCTACTTGCTGTTTTGGACAGATTGTTGTCATGACTTGTATAGGGTGTATGTGTTGAACCGTTGCTCCGTTTTGAGTGTGCTCTATATGAAACTTGCTTGATTTTGCATGTAGTTTCATATTATCATGTTGCATCCATGTTTTGGAGGTGTTTGCTTGATGTTTGTATGCATTTTGCATCAATGCCATGCTTTTCTTGTTTTGCTCATATCTTCTAGGCCGTAGCTCCGAATCTAATGAACTTTATATGTAACTTGACTAGAATTTCGTGTAGATCATCGTGGTGCATCTTAACTTGCTGTTTAACAACTTGAACATAAGGTTTATTCATATCTGGACCAATTTCGAAATTTGCATATGAGGACTTACCGGAATTGTTCTATGTTGTTTCCAGCCTCATTTAAACTTGCCTTCATGTGTTGCTCTTGTTTGCATCATCTCTTGCCATGAGTAGCTTCATGTAGCTTTGTCATGCATCATGCTTGTTTGTGCATCATGCCTTGTTCATGTGTGGTGTGTTTACTATGTTGTGTGCTTCTTCTTGTTAGTTCCCGTTTCGTTGCAATCGTGAGGATTCGTTCGTCTACGCTTGGTTCGGCTTCATCCGTTCGTCTTCTTCATGGACTCTTTCTTCTTCCTTGCGGGATTTCAGGCAAGATGACCGCTACCCTGGATCTCACTACTATCATTGCTATGCTAGTTGCTTCGTTCTATCGCTATGCTGCGCTACCTATGACCTGTTTATCAAGCCATCCCAAATTGCCATGTCAGCCTCTAACCTTTTGCACCCTTCCTATGCAAACCGTTGTTTGGCTATGTTACCGCTTTGCTCAGCCCCTCTTATAGTGTTGTTAGTTGCAGGTGAAGATGAAGTCTGTTCCTTGTTGAAACATGGAGATGTTGTTCCTTGTTGGAACATGTTTACTTGTTGGGATATCACAATATATCTTATATTATTAATGCATCTATATACTTGGTAAAGGGTGGAAGGCTCGGCCTTATGCCTGTGTTTTGTTCCACTTGCCGCCCTAGTTTCCGTCATATCGGCATTATGTTCCCGGATTTTGCGTCCCTAACGCTGGTCGGGTGATTTATGGGACCCCTTGACGGTTCGCTTTGAATAAGACTCCTCCAAAGAAGGCCCAACATTGGTTTTACCATTTGCCTCACCAGCCCTTTTTCCCTTGGGTTTCGGAGCCCAAGGGTCATCTTTATTTTAGCCCCCCGGCGGTGCTTCTCTAAGTGCTGGCCTGAACCGAGTAGATCATGGGCCCCCTCGTGGCAACTCGAGGTTTGGTTTTACTCGTGGGATGTCTCATCCGGTGTTGCCACGAGCGAGATATGTGCAGCTCCTATCGGGATTGTCGGCGCATCGGGCGGCTTTGCTGGTCTTGTTTTATTGTCTGTCGAAATGTCTTGTAGCCGGATTCCGAGACTGATCGGGTCTTCCCGGGAGAAGAATATCCTTCGTTGATCGCGAGAACTTATCATGGGCTAAGTTGGGACACCCTGCGGGTATAAACTTTCGAGAGCCGTGCCTGCGGTTATGTGGAAGATGGAATTTGTTAATATCCGGTTGTAGTAAACTTGAAGCAAACTCTTCTAAAATACACCAACCGTGTGCGTAACCATGAGTGTCTCTTTTGGGGTTGATCGAGAGGAGAACACGGTTTACGGGTTATGTCGGCGTAAGTAGGAGTTCAGGATCACTTCTTGATCATTACTAGTTGACGACCGTTCCTTTGTTTCTCTTGTCGCTCTCATTTGCGTTGGTTAGCCACCATGTATGCTTAGCATTGCTGCAACCTCACCACTTTATCCCTCCTTTCCCTTTAAGCTTTGCTAGTCTTGATACCCATGGTAATGGGATTGCTGAGTCCTCGTGGCTCACAGATTACTACACCACCGATTGCAGGTACAGGTTGTGCGATGATCATGGCGTGAGAGCGATGGTTGCTTGTGTTGGAGTTCTTCTTCCGCTTCTTCGATCGGGGATAGGTTCGGTCGGCAGCTGGGCTAGCAGAGGTGGATGTCGTTTGAGCTTCATTTTATGTTTCATCCGTAGTCGGATGTTGATCTTGTATATGATGTTGATGTATTCTTGTGGCATTTGTGCCTTATGTATGTATCCCCATCTATTATGTAATGTTGATGTAATGATATCCACCTTGCAAAGCGTTTCAATATCTTGGTCTATCCTTGGTGGTACCGTCGAGTTCCTTTTGGATAGGGTCGCATATTGGGTGTGACAAGTTGGTATCGAGCCTCGACCGACCCTAGGAGCCCCTTGATTGATCGTGTAGTTTGGCGTTGTCGAGTCTAGAAGAAAACTGTTTTGAGTCTAGTTATATCGGAGAGTAGGAATTCTTTTTACTCCTCTGCCCCGTCGTCGCTCTGGTGAGGAATCTTGACGTAGGTGTTTTGAATTACTCCTCTTCCCCTTCAAAAATTTTCTTTAGGATCACGCAGTTGGTTTTCCGATCGTTGGCCCTCAGCTCTTTTCATCCGGTGCATTTCTCGTCAAGTTGACTCGACCATCTTCATCTTTGAGTTCAATCCTCTGTTGTTTTCTTTTCCCACCCGCCCACCCTTCTTCTTATTGGAACCGAGTCCGTAATCAGTACCCATTCTACTCGTGCGAAGCCTTTGCTTTCTTTCCTCAATGTTTTCAACGGTGTTTCCTCTTGAAGTCACTTTCGTCGATTCCCCTTCCAAGTTGCCTCTGTTTTCCGCCCACCCACCCTCTTATTCCCGGAGTTCGATTTCTTCCGACCATCAATTTCATCCGTGCGGAGTATCTTCTGTCTTTTCTCAATTATTTCAACCGGTGAATTCTCGTCTTGTTCGTCATTCTTCATCCCTTTTTCTTTTCCGGTGCACTCAATTCAAGTTTTTCGGGTTAATCATATTCTTTTCCTTCGAAGTGTTCTCTTTGCTCGTTCGCCTCTCGCCAGTTTATTATGCCGGAGTGTTGAAGACATCTCAGAAGATTCGTGTTTGCTTTTAATTATTTCGAGGTTGTCACCTCATTCAAGTCCTTTCAATTGTTCCGGTGCCTCATCTATCTGTTCAACATCCCTTTCTAACGGTGTTATCTCTTTAGTGGCCCCTAACCCACAGGTCTTTTCCCAGGATCTTACCTGACTCTTCTTATTTTCCCGGAGGTATTCTCAAGTTCTTTTGAAGTGGGACGTAAGAATGGATTTCATCAGTCACATGCCTTCTCCAAGATCTCTTTCAAATTCTTTTCATTGTTGGCTCAACCTTTCTGTTTTTCATTCGTCCGGAGTATATCATTAATTTTGGTGGTGTTTCTCGTCGTCATTTGAAGACCGAAGTAGAGTTTCTATTAAATCTTGTCCGTTCTCCCGGAGGTTCATGGTGCTAGCTCGATGTTATTCTATCTAATTGTTTCCAGTCATGCAAATTCTGTTCATCCATCCGGAGTATTTCAGGAGTTGTTTTCCGTCTCGATCATCCGGAGGCCATCTTTTCGGAATATCTCTCCATTCTAAGTTTTTTCAAATTCGTTCTCAAATTATTCCATATTCGTGCCCCTTCGTTCGTCTCAATATTCTCCCGGTGCCTCGTTCAAGTGTTCGTTAATCAGCTCATGATCTCCTCATTCTTTTGCATCTAAATCCCCTCTAGCTTATTTGTTCTTCTAATTCTTCCCGGCGATTCATTCTCTTTCATCAGTCATTTCCATATTCTTTCGGTGTTCGTTCAAGATTCTTTTCTTTGATTATCATATTAATCCATTTGTTCTTTCAAATCCTACCGGTGGTTCATGAAGACTCTCTCAAGTTTTGTGCCTTACCCCTTAATCCTTTTCAAGAAGAATAAGTTGCATGCCAAATCCATTGCTGGTCATCAATTTAATTTGATGAAGGATAAGCATACAATAAATCTTATTCTTATTTCATCCAAGTGATTAATCCCTTCCTTCGGAGTTTGTTCGTAATGAATAAATTCTAGTTCCAAGTGTTTTCGTCTTTTCTTATCCGGAGTTCAATTTTCCTCGACTATTTTGTCGGAACCTCCATCTAAATCATAGCAAGGCTTAATCCTTATTCTTTTCATCCTTCATTCTATCTCATCATCCTTTTGTTACCGGAGTTCTTCATGGTGGTTCTTCATGATTTAATTCATTCTTCAAGAGTTCATCAAGATTTTGTTGGTGGAGTTCAAGTATCTTTTCTTCTCACGTCTCGAAGTGCAATTAATTCTCCATATTATTTTGAAGTGGAGTTTTGCATTTCTTTGTTCCTCTCAGCTATTCAATCTTTTCCGCTTGTGGTTGGCTATCACCTCATAATTTTGAGATGTAATCCATAAGTCCACAACAAGCTTCTTCTTTCGTTGTTGATTTTCTCAACAACTTCAGATTCAAACCTTCCTTCTAAGTTCTTTTCATTCCATTCTTCAATTCTTCCGGAGGCATTGTGTTGTTCATCTCGTCAAGTTTCATCCCATCTTGTGAAGTTCATGTTCTAATCCTTCCATTTTCAACCGGAGTGCTGCCTAAATCCTTTCAGTCTTATTCGTTTCTTTTCTCATTCTAACCACTCCGGTTAGAACGAGTGGTTTCTTAGTCTATCTGATTTCCGTGAGCTTTTGATTCTCGTCATTCTCGTCATTCCTCTCTTCTTCTTGAGTGCTCTAGATTCTTTGCTTCTTCTCTTGAGTCCTTGTTTCACCTCATCATTTTTCTCTTCCGTCTCGGTCCTAAGATCTCGGGACGAGATCTCTTGTTAGTGGAGGAGTGTTGTAACGCCCCGGTTTCGATGCGCCAGGTGTTTGCCAGTTATTCGCCGTTGTTGCCATGTCATTTGCTTGCGTGTTGCACTTTGCCATGTCATCATATGCATTTCATACCATGTCATCATGTGCATTTCATTTTGCATACGTGTTCGTCTCATGCATCCGAGCATTTTCCCCGTTGTCCGTTTTGCAATCCGGCACTCCTATGTCCCCCGGCGCTCCCTTTTACCTCTTTTCGTGTGCGGGTGTTAAACGGTCTCGGAATGGACCGAGGTTTGTCAAGCGGCCTTGGTATAGCACCGGTAGACCGCGTGTCAAGTTTCGGATCATTTGGAGGTCGTTTGGTACTCCAACGGTTAACCGGGTAACCGCAAAGCCCTCTTTGAGTTGCAGCCCAACACCCCTTCCAAAGTGGCCCAAAACCCAGCAAACTCCTCTCCATGCTCTCGGTCGTTCGATCACGATCGCGTGGCCGAAAACCGCACCTCATTTGGACTCTGCTAGCTCCCTCTACCTATATATATGTGCTTCTCCCAAATCCGGTCTAACTCCCCGAAACCCTAGCTTTCGTCCTCCTCCCGCCGGACATGTCCGCGTCGCGCCGGACATTTCCAGCCGCCGCGCCCCGACCAATCCCCATCGCCACGTCACCCCGCCGCCGCCCAGCCAACCAGCCGCCGCCACCTCACCCTCTCTCTCCTCCCTCCATCCGCGGCCCTTGGGACCCTGATCGGCCCACAGCGAGCCAGCGCCGCCCGCCCGCCGTTCGGCCCGCGCCCGCTTTCGGCCATGATCCCGCCAGGCGCCGACCACCGCCGCCTCGCCGCCCGACCCGCCGCCTCTCGCGGCGCTCCTTGCGCATTACAGCGGCCGCCGCCCGCCATGACCCCGCCTCGCCGGCCCGCTCGGCTTCGCCGCGCCCGTCCCCCCGGCCCCTCGCCCGCTCCCTGCCGGCCTCCCCGCCGCCGCCCGGCCTCCCGTCCGCCGCCGCCCGCCCGATGGCGTGGCGCCGCCCTCCGTCGCGGGACCTCCGCCGCCCCCGCGCCCTCCTCCGCCCCTTCCCATTGGATCCGCCTGCCTCGGTCGTCTTCCTCCTCTCCGGCCACGTCCCCGGCCAACTCCGGCGAGGCCCCGGATCGGGACGAGATCCACCACTCCCTCCATCCAAACGCCTCCCCGTCCCGGATCTCGCCATCCCGCACCGCTTCATCCCGTTGACTTCTCGGGAGGGTATAAATCCACTAAGTCCCCGAATATGTGATATTTTATGCCATTTTCATCGCATCATAACTCTGTGCATGTAGCTCCGTTACGTGCGTGTAATATGTCAAATTGTTCGCCTCAACGAGTACATCATTTCGTCTCATTGCATAATTTTCATTTGAGCTCATCTTGATGCCCGAAATGCTGTTGGAAGAGTGCTATGTGATGTTAGTTTCAGATTCTTATCAGAACATGCACTTTTGTCATTTTTGCCATGATTGATGTGTGCATCCTATGAACTTGAGTCCTACATGTGTTTTGTAATATGCCATGCCATCTTTACAGGGGTGTATGCCATGTATTTTTGTGATCTCTGTGGTGACTAGCACAAGCATGCAAACTAGGCTTCTTGATGTTGCTGATTTCAGCCCTGTTTTGCTGATATTTTTATGCCATGTAAACTTGATGCTACAGAGAGATCCATGGTTATTTTGAGATACTTCAGTAAGGATGTTTTAAACATATGGTTATGCTCTATCCATCCATGCCCTTGTTTGCAATTATGGAGTGCCATAGCTTGAGTCAATCGAGCTCTACTTTTGCTATAAAATGTTTCCTGGCAGGTTGTTTACATGTTATTCAATTTTGCCAAGGTTGTTGTTAGTGATCCATGCACCCTATGATGTTGTTCTTGCCATGTATAGCTTCTATGCCATGTCTTCTTACTGTTGGTTGCCTTGCCATGCCATGTATTGCTCTGGGGTGAGTGATTCAAGCTCACCAACATGCCTACTTATCATTGTTCCTGCCATGTTCAAATCTGTCTTATAACTTGCCATGTTTACATGGGTGCCATCATATTTTCTGATCCTTTTTGGCTCATGGTCAGTAAGGGACTTTTGTTCTATGCAATTAGTAGATTCGTGCCATGCCTTTGTTTGCCATGATAAGTTCCTGTAGCATATTGTTTGATAGCTCTAAACATTGCAACCTGATGTTATTTCTGCTAAAGCCTGAAACTGTTATTATTTGCAATCTTGCCATGTCCTTTTGAGCATGTTCTAGTGATTTCTGGAGATAGCTCAGTGTTCATGTTTTGTAATGCTTTACCTGTACATCATGCCCATGCCTTTTGTTTTCTCGTTGAGGTCCTGTAGCATGTTCTTTTGATGCTTGCCATATGCCTACTTGCTGTTTTGGACAGATTGTTGTCATGACTTGTATAGGGTGTATGTGTTGAACTGTTGCTCCGTTTTGAGTGTGCTCTATATGAAACTTGCTTGATTTTGCATGTAGTTTCATATTATCATGTTGCATCCATGTTTTGGAGGTGTTTGCTTGATGTTTGCATGCATTTTGCATCAATGCCATGCTTATCTTGTTTTGCTCATATCTTCTAGGCCGTAGCTCCGAATCTAATGAACTTTATATGTAACTTGACTAGAATTTCGTGTAGATCATCGTGGTGCATCTTAACTTGCTGTTTAACAACTTGAACATAAGGTTTATTCATATCTGGACCAATTTCGAAATTTGCATATGAGGACTTACCGGAATTGTTCTATGTTGTTTCCAGCCTCATTTAAACTTGCCTTCATGTGTTGCTCTTGTTTGCATCATCTCTTGCCATGAGTAGCTTCATGTAGCTTTGTCATGCATCATGCTTTTTTGTGCATCATGCCTTGTTCATGTGTGGTGTGTTTACTATGTTGTGTGCTTCTTCTTGTTAGTTCCCGTTTCGTTGCGATCGTGAGGATTCGTTCGTCTACGCTTGGTTCGGCTTCATCCGTTCGTCTTCTTCATGGACTCGTTCTTCTTCCTTGCGGGATTTCAGGCAAGATGACCGCTACCCTGGATCTCACTACTATCATTGCTATGCTAGTTGCTTCGTTCTATCGCTATGCTGCGCTACCTATTACCTGTTTATCAAGCCATCCCAAATTGCCATGTCAGCCTCTAACCTTTTGCACCCTTCCTATGCAAACCGTTGTTTGGCTATGTTACCGCTTTGCTCAGCCCCTCTTATAGCGTTGTTAGTTGCAGGTGAAGATGAAGTTTGTTCCTTGTTGGAACATGGAGATGTTGTTCCTTGTTGGAACATGTTTACTTGTTGGGATATCACAATATATCTTATATTATTAATGCATCTATATACTTGGTAAAGGGTGGAAGGCTCGGCCTTATGCCTGATGTTTTGTTCCACTCTTGCCGCCCTAGTTTCCGTCATATCGGCATTATGTTCCCGGATTTTGCGTCCCTAACGCGGTCGGGTGATTTATGGGATCCCCTTGACAGTTCGCTTTGAATAAGACTCCTCCAAAGGCAAGGCCCAACATTGGTTTTACCATTTGCCTCACCAGCCCTTTTTCCCTTGGGTTTCGGAGCCCAAGGGTCATCTTTATTTTAGCCCCGGGCGGTGCTTCTCTAAGTGCTGGCCTGAACCGAGTAGATGCAGGGGCCCCTCGTGGCAACTCGAGGTTTGGTTTTACTCGTAGGATGTCTCATCCGTGTTGCCACGAGAACGAGATATGTGCAGCTCCTATCGGGATTGTCGGCGCATCGGGCGGCTTTGCTGGTCTTGTTTTATTGCTTTGTCGAAATGTCTTGTAGCCGGATTCCGAGACTGATCGGTTCTTCCCGGGAGAAGAATATCCTTCGTTGATCGCGAGAGCTTATCATGGGCTAAGTTGGGACACCCTGCAGGTATAAACTTTCGAGAGCCGTGCCCTGCGTTATGTGGCGATGGAATTTGTTAATATCCGGTTGTAGTAAACTTGAAGCAAACTCTTCTAAAATACACCAACCGTGTGCGTAACCGTGAGTGTCTCTTTTCGGGGTTGATCGAGAGGAGAACAGGGTTTCTGGGTTATGTCTGACGTAAGTAGGAGTTCAGGATCACTTCTTGATCATTACTAGTTGACGACCGTTCCTTTGTTTCTCTTGTCGCTCTCATTTGCGTTGGTTAGCCACCATGTATGCTTAGCCGCTGCTGCAACCTCTCCAAGATCTCTTTCAAATTCTTTTCATTGTTGGCTCAACCTTTCTGTTTTTCATTCGTCCGGAGTATATCATTAATTTTGGTGGTGTTTCTCATCGTCATTTGAAGACCGAAGTAGAGTTTCTATTAAATCTTGTCCGTTCTCCCGGAGGTTCATGGTGCTAGCTCGATGTTATTCTATCTAATTGTTTCCAGTCATGCAAATTCTAATCATCCATCCGGAGTATTTCAGGAGTTGTTTTCCGTCTCGATCATCCGGAGGCCATCTTTTCGGAATATCTCCCCATTCTAAGTTTTTTCAAATTCGTTCTCAAATTATTCCATATTCGTGCCCCTTCGTTCGTCTCAATATTCTCCCGGTGCCTCGTTCAAGTGTTCGTTAATCAGCTCATGATCTCCTCATTCTTTTGCATCTAAATCCCCTCTAGCTTATTTGTTCTTCTAATTCTTCCCGGCGATTCATTCTCTTTCATCAGTCATTTCCATATTCTTTCGGTGTTCGTTCAAGATTCTTTTCTTTGATTATCATATTAATCCATTTGTTCTTTCAAATCCTACCGGTGGTTCATGAAGACTCTCTCAAGTTTTGTGCCTTACCCCTTAATCCTTTTCAAGAAGAATAAGTTGCATGCCAAATCCATTGCTGGTCATCAATTTAATTTGATGAAGGATAAGCATACAATAAATCTTATTCTTATTTCATCCAAGTGATTAATCCCTTCCTTCGAGTTTGTTAGTAATGAATAAATTCTAGTTCCAAGTGTTTTCGTCTTTTCTTATCCGGAGTTCAATTTTCCTCGACTATTTTGTCGGAACCTCCATCTAAATCATAGCAAGGCTTAATCCTTATTCTTTTCATCCTTCATTCTATCTCATCATCCTTTTGTTACCGGAGTTCTTCATGGTGGTTCTTCATGATTTAATTCATTCTTCAAGAGTTCATCAAGATTTTGTTGGTGGAGTTCAAGTATCTTTTCTTCTCACGTCTCGAAGTGCAATTAATTCTCCATATTATTTTGAAGTGGAGTTTTGCATTTCTTTGTTCCTCTCAGCTATTCAATCTTTTCCGCTTGTAGTTGGCTATCACCTCATAATTTTGAGATGTAATCCATAAGTCCACAACAAGCTTATTCTTTCGTTGCTGATTTTCTCAACAACTTCAGATTCAAACCTTCCTTCTAAGTTCTTTTCATTCCATTCTTCAATTCTTCCAGAGGCATTGTGTTGTTCATCTCGTCAAGTTTCATCCCATCTTGTGAAGTTCATGTTCTAATCCTTCCATTTTCAACCGGAGTGCTGCCTAAATCCTTTCAGTCTTATTCGTTTCTTTTCTCATTCTAACCACTCCGGTTAGAACGAGTGGTTTCTTAGTCTATCTGATTTCCGTGAGCTTTTGATTCTCGTCATTGTCGTCGTTCCTCTCTTCTTCTTGAGTGCTCTAGATTATTTGCTTCTTCTCTTGAGTCCTTGTTTCACCTCATCATTTTTCTCTTCCGTCTCGGTCCTAAGATCTCGGGACGAGATCTCTTGTTAGTGGAGGAGTGTTGTAACGCCCCGGTTTCGATGCGCCAGGGGTTTGCCAGTTATTCGCCGTCGTTTCCATGTCATTTGCTTGCGTGTTGCACTTTGCCATGTCATCATATGCATTTCATACCATGTCATCATGTGCATTTCATTTTGCATACGTGTTCGTCTCATGCATCCGAGCATTTTCCCCGTTGTCCGTTTTGCAATCCGCACTCCTATGTCCCCGGCGCCCTTTTACCTCTTTTCGTGTGCGGGTGTTAAGCGGTCTCGGAATGGACGAGGTTTGTCAAGCGGCCTTGGTATAGCACCGGTGAACCGCGTGTCAAGTTTCGGATCATTTGGAGGTCGTTTGGTACTCAGCAGTTAACCGGTAACCGCAAAAGCCCTCTTTGAGTTGCAGCCCAACACCCCTTCCAAAGTGGCCCAAAACCCAGCAAACTCCTCTCCATGCTCTCGGTCGTTCGATCACGATCGCGTGGCCGAAAACCGCACCTCATTTGGACTCTCCTAGCTCCCTCTACTTATATATATGTGCTTCTCCCGAAATCCGGTCTAACTCCCCGAAACCCTAGCTTCGTCCTCCTCCGCCGCCCAGACATGTCGCGTCGCGCGGACATGTCCAGCCACCAAGCGCCCGACCAATCCCCATCGCCCGTCACCCCCCGCCGCCGCAGCCAACCAGCCGCCACCTCACCTCTCTCTCTCCCTCCA
>JAHIAM010014862.1:0-13745 GCA_021605205.1 Aegilops longissima | reverse complement strand
CGTTGTTCATGATAGAAGGAGCCATCGGCCTATCGATGACGCATACGCAGGAACTCTCAACGAAGCACCAATGTCGGTGTCAAACCGCGGATCTCGTAGGGGTCCCAACTATGCGCCTAGGCGGATGGTGGTAACAGGAGACAAGGGCAAGATGTTTTTACCCAGGTTCGCCCTCTCGATGGAGGTAATACTTCTACCCCGCTGATTAATATTGATGATATGGGTAGTACAAGAGTAGATCTACCACGAGATCGTAGAGGCTAAACCCTAGAAGCTAGCCTATGGTATGATTGTTGTTTTGTCCCATTTGACTAAAACCTTCGGTTTATATAGACACCGAATAGGGTTAGGGTTACACAGAGTCGGTTACAATGGTAGGAGATCTACATATCCAGATCGCCAAGCTTGCCTTCCACGCCAAGGAAAGTCCCATCCGGACACGGGACGAAGTCTTCAATCTTGTATCTTCATAGTCTAGGAGTCCGCCAAGATGATAGTTCGCTATCCGACACCCCCCAGTCCAGTGACTCTCTCACCGGGCCATGGTAAAGACTGTTGGGGAACGAGTAATTTCAAAAATTCCCACGCACACGCAAGATCATGGTGATGGCATAGCAACGAGAGGGGAGAGTATTGTCCACGCACTTCGTGAGACCGTAAGCGGAAGCGCTATGACAACGCTGTTGATGTAGTCGTACGCCTTCACGATCCGACCGATCCAAGTACCGAACGCACGGCACCTCCGAAGTTCAGCACACGCTCAGCTCGATGACGATCCCCGGCCCGATCCAGCAAAGCATCGGGATGAGTTCCACAAGACGACGGCGCAGTGACGATGATGATGCTCATCGGCGCAGGGCTTCGCCTTAAACTCCGCGACGATATGACCGAGGTGGAATATGGTGGAGGGGGCACCGACACGGCTAAGGAACGATCGTAGATCAACTTGTGTGTTATGGGGTGCCCCTGCCCCGTGATATAAAGGAGGGAGGGGAGGTGCGGCCGCCCCTGGCAGGCGCTGAGGAGTCCTACTCCCACCGGAGTAGGACTCCCTCTTGCCTTGTTGGAGAAGGAAAGGGGAGGGAAAGAGGAAGGGGGCGCCGCCTCTCCTTGTCCTATTCGACTAGGGGAGGGGCGCGCCTGCCCTGGCCGACCCTCCTCTTTCTCCCTCATGGCCCACTAAGGCCCATTATCCTCGAGGGTTCCGTAATCTCGTGTTCCGAAAAATCCCGATTTCACCCGAACCATTCCGATATCCAAATATAGGCTTCCAATATATCAATCTTTATGTCTCGACCATTTCGAGACTCCTCGCCATGTCCGTGATCACATCCGGACTCAACAAACTTCGTACATCAAAACTTATAAACTCATAATAAAACTGTCATCGAAACCTTGTTGCAAGGATTCTACGGGTTCGAGAACTATGTAGACATGACCTAGAACTATTCTCGTCAATAACCAATAGCGGAACCTGGATGCCCATATTGGCTCCTACATATTCTACTTAAGATCTTTATCGGTCAAACCGCATAACAACATACGTTGTTCCCTTTGTCATCGATGTTACTTGCCCGAGATTCATCGCGGTATCCAATACCTAGTTCAATCTCGCATCGCAAGTCTCTTTACTCGCTACATAATGCATCATTCCGTAACTAACTCATTAGCTACATTGCTTGCAAGGCTTATAGTGATGTGCATTACCGAGAGGGCCCAGATACCTCTCCGATAATCGGAGTGACAAAACCTAATCTCAAATACGCCAACCCAACATGTACCTTTGGAGACACCTGTAGTACTCTTTATAATCACCCATTTACGCTAGACGCTTGGTAGCACCCAAAGTGTTCCTCCGTAAACGGAGTTGCATAATCTCATAGTTACAGGAACATGTATAAGTCATGAAGAAAGCAATAGCAATATACTAAACGATCAAGTGCTAGGCTAACGGAATGGGTCATGTCAATCACATCATTCTCCTAATGATGTGATCCCATTAATCAAATAACAACACATGTCTATGGTTAGGAAACATAACCATCTTTGATTAATGAGCTAGTCAAGTAGAGGCATACTAGTGACTATATGTTTGTCTATGTATTCACACATGTATCATGTTTCCGTTAATACAATTCTAGCATGAATAATAAACATTTATCATGATATAAGGAAATAAATAATAACTTTATTATTGCCTCTAGGGCATATTTCCTTCAGTCTCCCACTTGCACTAGAGTCAATAATCTAGTTCACATCATCATGTGATTTAACACTAATATTCACATCCGTATATGATTAACACCCATAGTTCACATCGTCATGTGACCAACACCCAAAGGGTTTACTAGAGTCAATAATCTAGTTCACATCGCTATGTGATTAACACCCAAAGAGTACTAAGGTATGATCATGTTTTGCTCGTGAGAGAAGCTTAGTCAACGGTCTGTCACACATTCAGAGCCATATGTATTTTGCAAATATTCTATGTCTACAATGCTCGCACGGAGCTACTCTAGCTAATTGCTCCCACTTTCAATATGTATCCAGATTGAGACTTAGAGTCATCTGGATCGGTGTAAAAAGCTTGCATCGATGTAACTCTTTACGACGGGCTCTTTTATCACCTCCATAATCGAGAAATATTTCCTTAGTCCTCACTAAGGATATTCTTGACCAATGTCCAAAGGATCTACTATTAGATCACTATTGTATTCCTTGCCAAACTCAGAGTAAGGTATACAATAGGTCTGGTACATAGCATAGCATACTTTATAGAACCTATGATCGAGGCATAGAGAATGACTTTCATTCTTCTTTCTATTTTCTGCCGTGGTCGGGATTTGAGTCTTACTCAATTTCACACCTTGTAACACGTGCAAGAACTTTTTCTTTGACTGCTCCATTTTGAACTACTTCAAAATCTTGTCAAGGTATGTACTCATTGAAAAACTTATCAAGCGTCTTGATCTATCTCTATAGATCTTGATGCTCAATATGTAAGCAGCTTCACCGAGGTCCTTCTTTGAAAAACTCCTTTCAAATACTCCTTTATGCTTTGCGTAATAATTCTACATTATTTCCGATCAACAATATGTCATTCACATATACTTATCGAAATGTCAGTAGTGCTCCCACTCACTTTCTTGTAAATACAGGCTTCTCCAAAAGTCTCAGATAAAACCATATGCTTTGATCAAATCATCAAGCATATATTCCAACTCCGAGATGCTTGCACAAGTCCATAGATGGATCGCTGAGCTTGCACATTTTGTTAGCTCCTTTAGGATTGACAAAACCTTCTGTTGCATCATATACAACTCTTCTTTAATAAATCCATTAAAGAATGTAGTTTTGACATCCATTTGCCGATTTCATAAAATGTGGCAATTGCTAACATGATTCGACAGACTTAAGCATCGCACGCAGTTGAGAAAATCTCATTGTAGTCAACACCTTGAACTTGTCGAAAACCTTTTGTGACAAGTCGAGCTTTGTAGATAGTAACACTACTATCAATGTCCGCCTTCCTCTTGAAGATCCATTTATTTAACATGGCTTGCTGATCATCGAGCAAGTCAATCAAAGTCCATACTTTGTTCTCATACATGGATCCTATCTCAGATTTCATGGCCTCAAGCCATTTCGCTGAATCTGGCTCATCATCGCTTCTCATAGTTCGTAGGTTCATCATGGTCTAGTAACATGACTTCTAGAATAGGATTACCGCATCACATTGGTGCGGATCTTATTTTGGAAGACCCACGAGGTTTGGTAGCAACTTGATCTGAAGTTTCATGATCATCATCATTAACTTCCTCACTAATTGGTGTAGGAATCACCGAACTGATTTCTGTGATGAACTACTTTCCAATAAGGGAGAAGGTACAATTACCTCATCAAGTTCTACTTTCCTCCCACTCACTTCTTTCGAGAGAAACTTCTTCTCTAGAAAGGATCCATCTTAGCAACGAATAACTTGCCTTCGGATCTGTGATAGAAGGTGTACCCAATAGTTACCTTTGGGTATTCTATGAAGACGCACTTCTCGATTTGGGTTCGAGCTTATCAGATGAAACTTTTCACATAAGCATCGTAGACTCCAAACTTTAAGAAACGACAACTTGGGTTTCTTGCTAAACCATAGTTCATATAGTGTCGCCTCAACGGATTTAGATGGTGCCCTTTAACGTGAATGCAGCTGTCTCTAATGCATAACCCCAAAACGATAATGGTAAATCAATAAGAGACATCATAGATCGCACCATATCCAATAAAGTGCGGTTACGACGCTCGACACACCATAACGTTGTGGTGTTCCAGTGGCGTGAGCTGTGAAACTATTCCACATTGTTTTAATTGAAGACAAACTCAGAACTCAAATATTCGCCTCGTGATCAGATCGCAGAAACTTTGTTTTCTTGTTACGATGATTTTTGCACTTCACTCTGAATTTCTTTGAACCTTTCAATTATTTCAGACTTATGTTTCATCAAGTAGATATAACCATATCTGCTCAAATCATCTTGTGAAGGTCGAAAATAACGATACTTGCCATTTAGCATCAACACTCATTGGATCGCATACATCGATATGTATTATTTCCAATAAGTCAAGAGCTTGTTCCATTGTTCCGAGAACGGAGTTTTAGTCATCTTGCCCAAAAGGCACGGTTCGCAAGCATCAAATGATTCATAACCAAGTGATTCCAAAAGTCCATCTTTATGGAGTTTCTTCATGCGCTTTACAATCGATATGACCCAAAAGGCAAGTACCACAAATTAGTTGCACTATCATTATTAACTTTGCATCTTTTGGCATCAATACTATGAATCTGTATCACTACGATCGAGATCCAACAAACTATTTTCATTGGGTGTATGACCATTTGAAGGTTTTATTCATTTAAACAGAACAACAATTATTCTCTCACTTTAAATGAATAACCAATTGCAATAAACATGATCAAATCATATTCATGCTCAACGCAAACGCCAAATAACATTTATTTAGGTTTAACACTAATCCCGAAAGTATAGGAGTGTGCGATGATGATCATATCAATCTTGGAACTACTTCCAACACTCACCGCCACTTCCCTTCAACTAGTCTCTGCTTATTCTCAGAACTCCTGTTTCGAGTTACTAATCTTAGCAACCTAACAAGTATCAAATACTCAGGGGCTACTATAAACACTAGTAAGGCACACATCAATAACCTGTATATCAAATATACCCTTGTTCACTTTGCCATCCTTCTTATCCACCAAATATTCAGGGCATTTCCGCTTCAAAGGACCATTTCCTTTGCAGTAATCACTCGGTTTCAGGCTTTGGTCCAGCTTTGGGCTTCTTCGTAGGAGTGACAACTTACTTGTCTTTCTACTTGAAGTTCCCTTTCTTTCCCTTTGCCCTTCTCTTGAAACTAGTGGTCTTGTCAATCATCAACACTTGATGCTCTTTTCTTGATTTCTACCTTCGCGATTTCAACATCACGAAGAGCTCGGGAATCGCTTTTCGTCATCCCTTGCATACTATAGTTCATCATGAAGTTCTAGTAACTTAGTGATGGTGACTAGAGAATTCTGTCAATCACTATCTTATCTCGAAGATTAACTCCCACTTGATTCAAGCGATTAAAGTACCTGCATAATCTGAGCACATGCTCACTAGTTGAGCGATTCTCCTCCATCTTTTAGCTATAGAACTTGTTGGAGACTTCTTATCTCTCAACTCGGTATTCACTTGAAATATTAACTTCAACTCCTAGAACATCTCATATGGTCCATGACGCTCAAAACGCCTTTGAAGTCCCGATTCTAAGCCGCTAAGTATGGTGCACTAAACTATCAAGTAGTCATCATATTGAGCTAGCCAAACATTCATAACGTCCGCATTTGCTTCCTCGCAATAGGTCTGTCACCTAGCGGTGCATTAAGGACATAATTCTTCCAGGCAGCAATGAGGATAAACCTCAGATCATGGATCCAATCCGCATCATTGCTACTAACATTTTCAATACAATTTTCTAGGAACACATATAAAAAAACATAGGGAAGCAACAACGCGAGCTATTGATCTACAACATAATTTGAAAAATACTACCAGGACTAAGTTCATGATAAATGAAAGTTCAATTAATCATATTACTTAAGAACTCCCACTTAGATAGACATCTCTAGTCATCTAAGTGATTACGTGATCCAAATCAACTAAACCATGTCCGATCATCACGTGAGATGGAGTAGTTTCAATGGTGAACATCACTATGTTGATCATATCTACTATATGATTCACGCTCGACCTTTCGGTCTCCGTGTTCCGAGGCCATATCTGATATGCTAGGCTCGCCAAGTTTGACCTGAGTATTCCGCGTGTGCAACTGTTTTGCACCCGCTGTATTTGAACGTAGAGCCTATCACACCCGATCATCACGCGGTGTCTCAAGACGAAGAACTTTCGCAATGGTGCATACTCAGGAGAACACTTCTTGATATTTAGTGAGAGATCATCTTATAATGCTACCGCAATCAAAGCAAGATAAGATGCATAAAGGATAAACATCACATGCAATCAATATAAGTGATATGATATGGCCATCATCATCTTGTGCTTGTGATTCCATCTCCAAGCACCGCCAGATCACCATCATCACCGGCGCGACACCTTGATCTCCATCATAGCATCGTTGTCGCCTCGCCAACTATTGCTTCTACGACTATCGCTACCGCTTAGTGATAAAGTAAAGCAATTACATGGCGCTTGCATTTCATACAATAAAGCGACAACCATATGGCTCTCGCCATTGCCGATAACTCGTTACAAAACATGATCATCTCATACAATAAAATATAGCATCACGCCTTGACCATATCACATCACAACATGCCCTTCAAAACAAGTTAGACGCCCTCTACTTTGTTGTTGCAAGTTTTACGTGGCTGCTACGGGCTGAGCAAGAACCGCTTACCTACGCATTAAAACCACAACGATAGTTCGTCAAGTTAGTGCTGTTTTAACCTTCGCAAGGACCGGGCGAGCCACACTCGGTTCAACTAAAGTGAGAGAGACAGACACCCGCCATCACCTTTAAGCAACGAGTGCTCGAGAGCGGTGAAACCAGTCTCGCGTAAGCGTCGCAGTAATGTCGGTCCGGCCGCTTCATCTCACAATACCGCCAACCAAAGTATGACATGCTGGTAAGCAAGATGACTTGTATCGCCCACAACTCACTTGTGTTCTACTCGCATATAAAATCAACGATAAAACCAGGCTCGATGCCACTGCTGGGGAACGAGTAATTTCAAAAATTTCCTACGCACACGCAAGATCATGGTGATGGCATAGCAACGAGAGGGGAGAGTATTGTCCACGCACCCTCGTGAGACCGTGAAGCGAAGCGCATGAAAACACGGTTGATGTAGTCGACGCCTTCACGATCCGACCGATCCAAGTACCGAACATACGGCACCTCCGAGTTCAGCACACGCTCAGCTCGATGACGATCCCCGGCCCGATCCAGCAAAGCGTCGGGATGAGTTCCACAAGACGACGGCGCAGGACGATGATGATGCTCTACGGGCGCAGGGCTTCGCCTAAACTCCGCGACGATATGACCGAGGTGGAATATGGTGGAGGGGGCACCGACACGGCTAAGGAACGATCCGTAGATCAACTTGTGTGTTATGGGGTGCCCCTGCCCCGTGATATAAAGGAGGGAGGGGAGAGGCGGCCGGCCCCCAAGGCAGGCCTGAGGAGTCCTACTCCCACCGGAGTAGGACTCCCCTCTTGCCTTGGTGGAGAAGGAAAGGGGAGGAAAGAGGAAGGGGGGCGCTGCCCCCCCCCCTCTCCTTGTCCTATTCGGACTAAGGGGGGAGGGGGCGCGTGGCCTGCCCTGGCCGGCCCTCCTCTTCTCCCTCATGGCCCACTAAGGCCATTATCCCCGGAGGGTTCCGTAACCTCGTGTTCCTAAGAAAACTCGATTTCACCCGAACCATTCCGATATCCAAATATAGGCTTCCAATATATCAATCTTTATGTCTCGACCATTTCGAGACTCCTCGTCATGTCCGTGATCACATCCGGACTCCAAACAAACTTCGTACATCAAAACTTATAAACTCATAATAAAACTGCCATCGAAACCTTGTTGCGTCATGGACCCTACGGGTTCGAGAACTATGTAGACATGACCTAGAACTATTCTCGTCAATAACCAATAGCGGAACCTGGATGCCCATATTGGCTCCTACATATTCTACGAAGATCTTTATCGGTCAAACCGCATAACGACTTACGTTGTTCCCTTTGTCATCGGCATGTTACTTGCCCGAGATTCGATCGTCGGTATCCAATACCTAGTTCAATCTCGTTACCGGCAAGTCTCTTTACTCGTTATGTAATGCACCATTCCGTAACTAACGCCAACCCAACATGTACCTTTGGAGACACCTGTATTACTCCTTTATAATCACCCAGTTACGTTGTGACGTTTGGTAGCACCCAAAGTGTTCCTATGGTAAACGAGAGTTGCATAATCTCATAGTTACAGGAACATGCATAGGTCATGAAGAAAGCAATAGCAATATACTAAACGATCAAGTGCTAGGCTAACGAAATGGGTCATGTCAATCACATCATTCTCCTAATGATGTGATCCCATTAATCAAATAACAACACATGTCTATGGTTAGGAAACATAACCATCTTTGATTAATGAGCTAGTCAAGTAGAGGCATACTAGTGACTATATGTTTGTCTATGTATTCACACATGTATCATGTTTCCGGTTAATACAATTCTAGCATGAATAATAAACATTGATCATGATATGAGGAAATAAATAATAACTTTATTATTGCCTCTAGGGCATATTTCCTTCAAAGACGCGGTACACGAAGGCTGACCCAAACCACATGGCCGAGGTCGGACCTGTGGGGCCTGATGGGAAGGAGATCCCTGTAAGCTTAGTGTACGGCCAAGTAGAATTGGCCGCCAAGTATTCCCAGCAAGATTGTAAATTAGATAGCCTATTAGATGGCATTGAGGAGGAATACAATGAGTCGAGTTGACTATGTAATTAAATATGACATGAAAAATGTCTTCTAGCCGGATTGTAGATCGCTTGTCATAGCGGACCTTTTCGCCCACCTCGGGCCCAATAGTCCGGAGTGTGTCCGAATACCTCGCGTTATATAAGAACCGGGCATGCATGGAGACAAGGCGAGGGGTCATTATTGCTGTATCGGACAAGTGCCCAACTAGTTATGTTATATTACATGGATAGTAAGAAACATCTTCAAGGGAGAATAGTTCCGCTAAGGGTTCCTTTCATGGGATGCATGCCCTAAAGTGCATGTCAAACTGCTAAAAAGCAGAAAATCATCTAGGGCAGATGGATAAATAGTTAAAATCATCTTTCAGTTCACCGACCAATATTCCCTTAAGAACGCTTAGCTTTCGCTTCACCCACCGAGGTACACATCCGCTGACCCGCAAGAATAATCGCAGAGGTTCTCCTTTACCACCTAGCCGAACAATCGGGAACGAGGGGTAAGCATGTGAGCCAGCAACCCAGCTTGGCCAAAACTTAAGTCATATCGATGCATATAATGGTGAATAAAAGGTACATGTGGAAGTTTGACACATGTGTTGGGAATGAAGCCCGTATAAATAAGCTTTTGTTAAAGAAGCCTCCAGGTATAATGAGCGCGACAAGGCCAAATATGTGCTAACAAAGCGCAAACGAGCCTCTAAAGGCTTCAAGAAGAAGGAGGAGGAAGGAGAGAAATAAAAGACAGCAAAAATAGAAAATGTGGACGGAGGAAGGAGACGAACTTGAGTCCGCGCTTAAGCGAGAATCTTCATAGACGGGCTGCGCTCCATGGGTTCGCTCGAGTCGGTTATCCGATGCGCTTAGGCAGACGGTATGTCTCCGCCGGTCAGACCTGGTCGATGATGAAGGGACCTTCCCATTTGGGCTTGAGTTTGTCCTTTTTTCTTGTCCGCAGGCATAGAACTAGTTCGCCAACGCTGTAAGCTTTGGCCCGCATTTCCCCGCTTTGATATCTTCGAGCCTCTGTTGATAAAATGCGGAACGAGCTTTTGCCACGCCGCGCCCTCCTCCAATGCGCCCAACTGTCCTGCCGATCGAGCTCGGCTTCTTTCTTCATACATGCGCACGCGAGGTGAGTCATGAATTATGTCGCAGGCAAGACCGCCTCTCGCGCCGTACACCATAAAAAATGGTGTGAATCCGTAGTACGATTCAGCGTGGTCCGCAGCCCCAGAGTATGGAGTCGAGCTCTCAACCCAGGGCGTGTTAGATTCCTTGAGGGACCGCACTAGTCCGGGTTTAATGCCGCCATGATTAGGCCGCTTGCTCGCCGACTTGACCGATGGTTTGAGGGTGATAGATCGAGGCGAATCGAGCTTGATGCCCATGTTTTTGCACCATAATTTGACCTCATCGGCCGTGAAGTTGGTGCCGCTATCGATGATGATACTGTGGGGACGCCGTAATGGTGCACTACCCCGATATGAAGTCTATCACCGCCCGGATTCGCCGCTTTAACAGGCTTGGCCTCTATCCATTTGGTGAATTTATCCACCATGACCAATATGTATTTTTGCTTGTGGGTTCCTCCCTTAAGGGGTCCAACCATGTCAAGCCCCCAGACCGCGAACGACCAGGTGATGGGTATAGTTTTGAGGGCGGTGGGTGGCATGTGGCTTTGGTTAGCAAAAAGCTAGCAACCGACGATCGTTGGACTAAATCTCATGATCTGCCTGGGACATCGGCCAATTAAATCCTGCACGGAAGGCCTTGTTTACAAGGGCCCGGCTGCGCGTGGTTCCCACCCAGTCCGCATGAATTTCAGCCAGGAGGTTTCGCCTTCCTCTTCGGAGATACACCTTTGAAGGACTCCTGTTGTGCTTTTCTTATAGAGCTCTCCTCATGGACTTTATAGGCTTTGGATCGCTGCACTATGCAGCGAGCCTCATTTTGGTCTTCGGGAGTTCCTGCCTAGTTATGTAGGCTAGGAATGGTTCCGCCCACGGGCAATAACCGCCATTATTTCGTGGGCGGGTGTTATTTCGCTGGCGAGCCTCCGATTGTGTCGAGTGTTCGTGTCGCAAGCGGTTGGGTCCGAATTGTTATTTCCGACTCCTTCCCATAGTACGGATGGCTTGAATAGCCATTCCAGGAAGATGTTGGCGGGACGGCATCGCGCTTTGCGCCGATGCGTGCTAATACGTCCGCCGCCTGGTTGTTATCCCGGCTATATGATGAAATTCGAGCCCTTCAACCGTGCCGACATTTTTAGGACCGCATTATGTATGCTGCCATTTTCGGATCTTTGGCATCAAAGTCTCCGTTTATTTGAGATATCACGAGGTTCGAATCCCCGCGCACCTCTAGGGGTTTAATGCCCATGGAGACTGCCATCCGGAGGCCGTGGAGAAGGGCCTAGTATTCGGCTGCGTTGTTGGAGTCCGATACATTATCTCAAGGACGATTGGACCGTGTCCCCGTTGGGGACGCCAGACGACGCCAGCCCCAGGCCGCCAACATTTTGGAGCCGCCAAAGTGCATGATCCAATTGGAGTATGCGCCGCTTTTTAGGGAGTTCGCTTCGTCCATTCGCCACGAAGTCGGCCAAAACTTGCGACTTAATAGCTCGTCATGGCTTATAGGTTATGTCGAATGGAAGGAGCTCTATGGCCCATTTAGCAATCCGCCCATCGCGTCGCGTTGTTTATAATGTCGTTAAGAGGTACTTCGAGGCTACCGCTATCGAACACTCTTGAAAGTAGTGTCGCAGCTTCCGGATGCCATGAACACCGCGTATGCTATCTTTTGATAATGTGGGTACCGGACTTGCATGGAGTTAAGACAAGGGACACATAATAAACCGGTTTTGAAGAGGGAACCGTGTCCGTCCGCTTTCGCTCGACGATGAGCACCGTGGTGACAACTTGATGTGTTGCGCGATATATAATAGCATTGGTTCACCCATGCTATGGCCCAGACCGGATTTGTTGCCAATATGGCTTTTATTTCTTCGAGTCCGCCGTATGCGGCATCCGCCCACTCAAGTGTTCGTGCGCCGAGGAGGCGGTAAAGGGTAACGCCTTTTCTCCCAAACGGAAATAAAGCGGCTTAGAGCCGCTTATGCATCCAAATAATTTTTGTATTTGTTTGAGGTCTTTTGAATATCCAATTGTGACAGAGCTCGATCTTGGCTGGGTTTGCTTCAATTCCTCTACCGGACACAATGAAGCCGTGGAGCTTTCCGCCGAACGCCAAGACGATTTTTCCGGATTGAGCTTAATGTCATATTTTGGAGATTGTCGAATGTGAGCCTCAAGTCATCTACTAGAGTTTCGACATGCTTGGATTTGACGACCACGCCATCTACATATGCTTCCACTGCTTTTGCCGATCCGGTTTGCTGACATGTCCGAATCATGCGCTGATATGTTGCGCCGTTGCTTTTGAGCCCAAGGGCATTGTGTTGAAGCGAATGGGCCGATGGAGTGATGAATGCTGTTGTAGCTTGGTCTGCTCCGCCATCTTGATTTGGTGGTAGCCGAGTACGCGCCGAGGAAGCACAATGAGTCGTGTCCTGCTGTAAGGCCGATAATTTGATCAATGCAAGGGAGGGGAAGGGATCCTTTGGGCAAGCCTTATTAAGGTCTTTGAAATCAACACATAGGCGCCAGGATTTATCCTTCTTGGTACCATCACCAGGTTTGCTAGCCAGTCCGGATGTTTTATATCTTTGATGAATCCGCTTCCTAAGTTTGGCTAGCTCTTCTCCCATGGCCTGCCTCTTGGGTTTGAAAAGCGCCAAGAGCCTGTTTGATCGGCTTGAACCCTTTTAGGATATTTAGGCTGTGCTCGCCAGCCGACGGGGATTCCCGGCATGTCTCGGGGTGCCGTGCAAAATGTCCCAGCTTTCTCAGAGAAATTCTCGAAAGGGCGCCTACATCAGGGTTTAATTGTGCCCCAATGGAGGCCGCCTTTGCAGGGTCCGCTGGGTGGACTTGGAATTTGACTATTTCATCCGCTGGTTTAAAAGTGGTGGACTTGGATCTTTTATCAAGTATCACATCGTCCCTGTTCACCGTGGAGCGATCGCAGTGAGTTCCTCGGCCGCTAGGGCTTCGGATAGTGCCTCAAGGGCTAGTGCGGCTGTCTTGTTTTCGGCCGAGTGCTATGTTCGGATCACTAGCGAGAGTGATGATTCCGTTAGGTCCGGCATTTTAAGCTTCATGTACCCATAATGGGGTATAGCTTGAAAAATTGTGAATGCCTCTCGCCCTAATAAAGCGTGATATCCGCTGCTGAACGGGGCCACTTGAAATGTGACCTCCTCGACCTGTAATTGTCCGGCGAGCCTAACACTACGCCCAAAGTGATTTTTCCCTGCAGATGCTTCCTGCTAGGGATTATTCCTCTAAAGGTTGTGCTGCTTCGCCAATGCGTTCTAGTCTATTTCCATTTTTCGGAGGGTTTCATAGATGAGGTTTAGTCCGCCGCCGCCATCCATGAGTACCTTAGTAAGGCAAAAGGCGCCCACTATTGGACCGAGGACCAATGCAGCCGGTGCTCGGGCTGTTCGAATTTGGGTTCGCCACCGCATTAAAGGTAATAGCCGTGTCACCCATGGATTTATTGTTGCTACTTGGTAGACTTCGCAAGGTTGCGGAGTGTTCGCTTCTCATGTTATTTGATGCGAA
>JAHIAM010014861.1:0-12212 GCA_021605205.1 Aegilops longissima | reverse complement strand
TATGATGGTTAGATAAGCAAGTAATTTAATAGCCTCAAGTCTAGCAACAGGCAAAAGTTTCATCAAATCAATTCCTTCAACCTGTGTGTAGCCTTGAGCTACAAGTCGCGGCCTTATTCCTCACCACAAGGCCATTTTCATCTTGCTTTTTGGTAGATCCACTTTGTGCCAATGATATTATGCTTTGCAGGATCTGGACGCTTGACCAGTCCTGACATTGTTGAGCTCGAATCGATGTAATTTTCTTGCATGGCCTGAATCCACTCAGTTCAAATGCTTCATCTACCTTAGTGGGCTCGTGATAGAGACAAAAGCATAGTGCCCACAAAAGTTAGATAAATGTGAAGCTTTTGAGCGTGAGAGGACCTGGTGCTTCAATGTCATCGATGATCTTTTCAACTTGCACTTCTTTTGCAACGCGAGGATGAGCTGGTTGTCGCCGAGGAATTTGATCAAGATTTTCTTCAAAGACCATTTTCTTCAAAGATTATCTTCGTGCATCAGCTCGACGCTCTTCGCTCTCGAATGAATTCTTCACAGATTCTTCAGATTGGAATGACATCCTCAGCCTTTGAACTTGATAGAATCCTCTGTGTGGTTCATCTATCACGAAGGTAGGTGCTCTTTGCAGCCATTAGTTTCATCGAATCAAGACATCTACGTTTCAACAACCTTGTGAAGAGCGTTGTTGAAGACTCAGAGGTGAGCGAGTCCTTCCATAACCAAGCATAAACCTTCATGTGCTTTCGTGCAAATTTAGCATTGTGATGAGGATCTCTAATCCAACATTTAGCAATCAAGACTTTGAAATAACTCACATTGGGTTTCTTGTCGTGAGGAGTTCATAGGCGCCTTCTTGAAGAATTTGTGAAGATATACTGCTGATGATGTGGCACGCGTATCAATTGCATCAATCCAAAACAATGAGGCGCTTTTGTATTCATCAAGCATAGTGCAGCCATCTCAACAAGAGTTCTGTTCTTGCGCCCACGACGCCCATTTTGCCGAGGAGTATAAGGAGCATAACTCATGAGTAATACCAAGTTCATCAAGATAGTCATCAAGACCGAATTCTTGAACTCAGCCCATTGTCACTCCTGTGCTTGATCTTCACACCAAAGTTGGTTGAAGCCCTCGAGGAAAATCGCTTGAAGACTTCGCACTTCATGTTTGTAAGTGACAATGTGTACCCATGTGTAACGAGAGTAATCATCAACAATAACAAAGCTATAGAGATGCATCATTAGTGACGCTGAGTAATGATTAGGACCAAAGAGGTCCATGTGAAGCAATTCAATGGACGAGTAGTGGTCATGATAGTCTTCACGGATGCTTGGCCTTGGTCATTTTTCCACTTCAAAGTCAAAACCTTGGGAAGACTTTAAGCCAATGACAGTTCTTCCAACCAGTAAACCTCATGCCTCTGCCAATCGGATGCCTACCACCTTCCCAAGCTTTGAATAACCACTTGGGTCCCGGTAGAATTCAAACCCTTCCTAAAGTTAAGATTTGGAATTGCCCTTCCATAATCCAAACAAGATTTTTCCAAAGCAACAACCATTCAAGATCCAAAGCATTGGAGAATGAGGTTGTATCCAAGGCTCAAAAGCATGACTTTGTCCATTGTATGCTTGAATCCAACTTACCTAGAAATCCGACTTTGCCTTTGTGAAAGTGAATGTTCATGTGTAAAGGAGCATCCATCAATAGGTTCTTGTACCCAATTGATTTGACATCCATTAAGCCCATTATTTTGGGTTGATATCTGGATGTTGTAATTATCTCATTCTTCACAAGAAAAATTTACATTCATGATGAATTTCTCAAAGAGTAAAAATTTATGCTAGGGACGTGGAAATGAAAGCATTTCCAGTTCCCGGCCCCGGTTTTTTGTGGCCCCCAAGAAATTTCAACTTAAAACCCCAACCCGAAAGGGAAAAAAGCTTTTTCCACCACCCACATCCAAGGGTGGCAAGAGTTATCCTTCACGAGCCCATTGAGTGGTGGCATAAAGCAATCCATTTGCCCAAAGAGGGGTTAGGGTAAGATTGAATAAGGAGAAATTCTTCAGGACCTTGAACAAATGGTTTGTAATCACTATTCAAGCCCCTTAGCTATCAAACAGAAAGGTTAGCATGATATAATCATAGAGGATTTGATTTTTGAGGAATTTATCCAGGAAATTTGGTTAGATGAGGATTGAAAGTTTTATTTCGCTAAGGGGGTTAGGCTTTTTTGAATTTTCAATGAGGAATTTGCCTGAGGAAATTCCTTAAAAACCACTTCCGGGGAAAAGTTAATAAGCATAAGAGAATGGCATGGTATCATGATAAGGAAGACAATAAAAGTAAAAAGCAAACAAGGATAGCACAAATGAAGACAAAAAGATCAAGAAATTAATGAGGAAATTGAGAAATTTACCAAAGCTTCCAAGATTGTGAAACCAAACGAATGAGGTGAAAGGGTTAGGAAATAGAACCGTTAGGGTGAAGACAATGATTTGGTAGAAGCCCAAATGCCCCAGCCTTTGAAGGCCGAGTAAAACCGAAACGGACACCCGGGCTGTCGAAAGACGAGTTGAAAAGTCCTCACAATTCTCCTTGAATAACACAACCGAATAGTGGAAAGTTTAGGATTTAAACCCACAGTTGGTACCCGATCCACAATTCCCTTGGATGCTTGACCAGATTAACCTCGAAGAACAAGCCTTCAAAGGGCCCGACCACGCAGTCAACCCGTCTCAATCAATTTTTGTAGGTTTTTTGGGCCTCACTGTGATTTTCGGCCAAACCCTTAGGATGGGTTCCAAAATACAATTCTTCTTGAGCAGCCAACCGCTAGTTGAGGGGCGGCTTTTAAGTAGGGGACCCGCAGATAACTAAATGCCCTTCAATATTGGTTGGTGGTGTTTTGGGCACGGTTTGCCAAAAAGGTCGGAAATTTGCTCTCAAATTTGCAATAGTTCTCTCCAAGGCAACCAGATGGGATTTAACCTGGGCCAGTTAAATTTGACAAAATCCCTTCAAGAAATTGACGAATATAGATTTGGCTTCACCAAGGGATTGGTGGGAATTTGATTAATCCTGGAAATTTTCCTTGTTTTCCTCAATTTTAAAAGTCAATTTTAACTCAAGAAAGATAAAAACCTAAAACAAAATTTCATTCATTTACCAAATAATCCAAGTTTAAGGTAAAACTTTTTCAAATTTTCAAAGCTTCGTACAAATTTCAAAAGAACTTCATTTTAGGGTCATTTCTCTATAAATATCAAACCCTCATAGACTTATAGACCTGCACTAAAAACATTTCCCTTTATAAGTCTTCAATACCAAAATCACTAAGGGCACTAGATGCACTTACAATCTCCCCTTTTGGTGATTGATGACAATATAGGTTTAGTTTTCAACGGGAAAATATGAAGTGTAAATACTGATATTGAGGAATTTGATTGCAAGATATAGAAGAACTCCCCAAGATGTGCGGAGGAATTTGCTTTTGAGGCAATGCACATTTGAAGAGTTGAATCATGGAGATCTCCCATATCTTGTAATTCATACACGATTTGACATATAATATGAAGAATTTGAAATGCATGATGAAATATGGTGTTGATGAAATTCAAATGCGAATAACATTAATGAGGAACAACATGCAAAAAACGATCGAGTATCGAAGCATCAAAAACAAAAGATAGTGCATCAAACGATGAGCAATCGGGTTTAAGATTACAACTCGATCCAAAAAAGTTTCAAGAACGAGGTTGTAACTTAACAAAAAATTGCCCATAATAGACCCGCTTGAAGACTAACTCAATTTTCCCCTTTGTCATCGAATGACCAAAAGGATCAAACCGAGGACTAACGCCGAATTTCAATTAGAAGGAGCGCCATTGTTGGGGTTGTCGAGTAGGGCCTGCCACGGTCGCCCGTCTTCTTTTCATCTTGTCTCGCGATGAAGAATAGGAGCTGGCCACCAAGGAAGGAACTTTGACCTTCTTGTATTTCTTCTTGGAGGTGCAATACCAAAATCTTCCTTGAGACCCATTGTTTCCCTTTTTGGCTTGAAAGAAAGCCCGTGGTTTGAAGGTTTTGGAGGTATAGTGGTTTTTCTTCACCGATTGTGTTAGAGGTCATGTTGGAAGAATTGAACCAAACCGACGCTGACCCATTATGATTGCGATCAACCTTCCGATGAAGACAGGAGTAATCACGCCAATCACCCCTGCGTGGGTTGAGGATTTTGCTTGGCGAGGTATTTGCGGCGAGTCATGTGGCGAGTCATCATTGGTGAGTAGGATGGCTTTAAACGACCATCCAATGGACGATGTTTCATCAACAGCTTGCCTTGCCCTTTGTCATTAGTCGAGGTAAATGTCCGCTTGAGGACTTCAATCGGGGCAATAGCAAAGGGTTCGTATTCACTTTAATTGAGTGAAGACCTTGTCCCGATGAATCTCATAATCCAAGGGCGGCTTCAAATTTAAAGGTGACATAGCAATGTTTGAGATCCTCATGAAGAAATCATGGAAGTTGACGGAACGCCATGAATGATATTGAAAAATATTTTCATGATGCCAACGACTTCTTCATCATTTGAGTCGTGGTTTGATAGGACCTGTCTTCGCTTAAGCAGAAAATCCGAGGCAACAATAACCTTGACAAGGAATTTGGTTCTGGGCCTGCCTCGGCTTAAAGGCTTCATCAAGACTTGCATATAGTGATTTGAAAGCTCAGTTCGTTGTAGAACAAGAGCACCATCAAGGAGGACGAGTGGTAGGGCCCAAGCACCCTTGTGGTGCCTTTGTGAGTTTTTACATCCATAACACCCATGAGTTCACATTTCGCTCCGATGATGTGCGCCTGCATAGAATTGAAGAAAGTTCTTCATTCCAATCCGATGTCAACAGAAATTTAGAAGTCCCCATCATGAAGAACACCGAGGACGCTCAAGGGGCAGAGACTCCATGTCCACATGAGGAATATGTGCATGATCAAGACTTTGTCTTTGTTGAAGAGCACCGAGAATAGAAATTGGCTTGACTAGCCCAAACGCCTTTCCGCAGCAGGTTTGGATTGTAAAAAAAAGTCACCAAAGAAGTCTTCATTAACTTTTCTTTGTTGAGAAGGGATTTTTGGCTTTGGCAAGGAGTGTCGAGTTGCATCACACTCCATGGAATCGCAATCTGGTTCTTCAAAGGAGGAATTTGTTCTCTACATGTGCACCCGAGGATCAAAGCAGAGTTCATCAAACTAGTGGTGGAATTTCTTCATGGGAATGAAGGGGATGAGTTTCTTCGAGCCCATTTAATTGGAGTAGGGACCGAGGAATTGTTGGATTGGGGTGAAGAGGAGAATTTGGATGGATTTTCCCAAAAGTCATCCTCATCACCCGTTGTCTTCCAATATCCAATTTCTTCAATTTCTCAAACCACCTCTTCACCGTGAACCGAGGCATAGGCGAGGAATGATTGGGGTTGAAGGGATTCCCACTTCAATTTTTCATCAATCTGCCTCCACAGAATGATTTTCTTCATCGATCCGCTTGGGATCTCATAATCTTCACCAAAAAACAAAGTCCTTTGATGGCATGGAGGAAAAAAAATCAATGGATTTTCAAATGAGCTGGTCATTGTTTCATCTTCTTCGGGTCAAGAATTTGAAGCAAAATGCTTTCCTTTCTTCAAGCAGCTTGTTCGCCTTGGTCTTCTTCATCGATGCAATGGAAGGATTGGGTTGGTAGGCCAGGAGGAGCCGAGGAATCGATTGATTTCCAGCCAGAACGATGGCTTGCCTCGACTTCTTTTGTTTTCAGCGCACACTAGTGAATGCCCTGAATTTCTTCAAGGGATTGGGATCATCACCTGAACTAGATTTCTTTAGCCTGTTCATCCGGGGTATTTCAATCAGAGCGAGGCTCCAAATGAGGAATTTCTTGTTGCGTTGGGGCAAATGGGAACTTCTTCCAAAGTTGATTAACTGACTTTGGCCCTTGCCAATCAGCATAATAGAGTCAAATTTGTGGAGGGCTTTGATTCACCGATCTTGATAAGTTCTTCCGTCATCTTGACAACGTTTTTCGGAGTTTCTCCTTCGATTTTGATCTTCCGCAGTCAAATTTCCATTTTCCCTTGGATGAAATGAGTCAATGTGACTTTGGCCGGTCAATTGAAGTCGGCATAGGAGTGTTTGTTTGGCCAGATCAATGTATCAGGATCGCCTGATCCAAAGGGCAGTGTGTTTTGGTTCTAGCGGTTTTTGGCGGTCTCGATGATTTGAAGTTCATCATCTTCGTGTGGCTTTGAAGGGACCTTTTTTTGGGACTTGGCCGAGGACTCGCCCACCGCCTTAGTCTTAGAAGTGGGCCATGAAGAATTTGGTAAGAGGAACTTGTAAACACCAGAGGCAATGGAGATCCTCAGCCTTTGGCCGGGCCGATGCACCCGAGGACTTTGCCTGAACGCCGAGGACTTTTAGGAGCGGCCAGGATTGGGAGGAGGAGCGATGAGGAATTGGCCGGAGGGCAAAAATGAGGAACTTGGCCGTGAGGGCATTGTTGGTGAAGCACTTGGCTTGTTGGGGGCTTTTTCCATGATTTTTTGGCACAGAGGCCTCTGGCGCAGCAGAGGAGTCCTCATTAAATTTCCTCACCGCCTTTTGCTTGCCAATTTGGCTTCCTTGGCCCATTCTTCAGAAAGTCCTCACCACGCTTGATGTCGGGGGCTTTTGACCAGTGCCAATGGAGCTTTGGGCATGGAGGATTGAGGCAATTTCTTCATGTACTTTGGAGTTACATATGTACTCCTCCATTCCTTGCCCATCTCCTTTCAACTTTGAATGCGCACCTTTGGCTGATTTTTGTTTTCTTTTCAACTGGCTTCATCAGTGTAATCAGATAGATTTCCTCAGAATTCAAACCAATATGACCTCGCTCTTTCCTCCTTTTGTGGCTTCTTTTTCGCCATATTCTTCATTGAGGAATTTGAACAATCAATTCTCCAAGAAGTATGCAACTTTTCTTCGAGGAACCCGCAAATGAGTTAAGTTGATGAGAACCTAGTGATTCAGAATGACATGAGTACCGTGAATGAGTATAGGCAGGAATTTGGAGAGGTCATATGCTCTCGTAAGGTTTTTCAAAAGAAAAGTTTGAGGAATTTGACCAGATGAGTTTGAAGAATTTCACTGCATCTTTTGTCTTAGGTTCCAGAGTTGTATAGATCGAGGATCCACACAATTGAGGAATCTTGAAGAAAATCATTGCTTAGAGAAACAATCAAGAGCATGTTTTGTTTGAGGTGTTCATATGTGTGAAGATTTGAAGAATAAACACCTTTGAAGATTTTCGGAAGGTTTGAGAATCAAAGATAAAAAGTAACTTTTAATTACCCGAATAAGAACACTTAAAGAAGAAAGATGGAAGTTCGTGTTAGATCTTCCACCCTAACTTCGGAGGAAGACAGCACGGCGGGGGGAGTGAAGATTTTGTCGGGCGAGTACGTGACGAGGTCGGGAGGAAGCTCTTCCTCACCGGGAGAATGGAGGGGGCGGCGCTTGGGTTTGAAAGCTCGAAGAGAGAGAATGAGGGAGTAAAGGAAGTGAGGAAGGGAGAGGGGGTTATATAACGGGAAAACTGTTCGCTCAAGATTTGGGACAACGTTCCGACCCTTCTCATTCGCTGAATGTGTCACCCACGCATAAAAGTGGAGATTGTTAGATCGGGGTGAATAGAAAATCCATCGGGGATGCGGAACGGTTTGAGCGGCAAAACAAAATTTGATAAGATCATTTTAAATTTCCGCTCGCAATTTCTTCGACAAGGACACAAGGAAGATTTTGAAAAGTTTCAAATAGAACGCAATGAAGAATTTGTGAATGATTGGGTTGAGTATAGCATAGAGGGGAAGGGTCCATCAATTACTTAAAGTAAAAAGCAACTTGAAGAAATAATATAATTTGTAGAGGAATAAACCTATATATATATATATATATATATATATATATATATATATATATATATATATATATATATATATATATATATATATATATATATATAATATAAATAAAACCAATAAAAAAAAAAGGAAGATTTTGAAAGTTGAAAATTTAAAATTGAGGAAAAACTCAAATTGAAGATTTTCAACTTTGGTGGTGGGGTTCCCATCAGATAAGAATGATGATTTACACCGCCATAATTGTCGAGGGTTCTGAGAATCAAATTCTTCATTAATTTCTTCACACTTAGAGTGTTATTCTTCATTGTTGAAGAAAAGGTTTTTCTGTGTTGCAATCTAAGTCATCAATTTTGCATAGGTGATGTTGTCCTTTTCAAAGAACATTCAAAGATTCTAAGATATTTAGCCACACCGCAACTTGCTAAATTCTTCTCATCCAAGGGCTTTTGAAGATATCGCTAGTTGTTCTTCGCCTTCACATGCTTGATGGAGATGTCGCCTTCAACACATGATCACGAAGAAAATGATGACGAATCAATGTGCTTTTCTTCGGTGCTGAACTGGTTGTGAGCAATCTTGATGGCACCTCATTGTCAAGAGAGAGGCACATTCTTCACGTTGATGCAGAGTCCTTGAGAGTTTTTTCATCCATAGCAATTGAGCACAACAAGAGCCAAGAATGTATTCCTTCCGCAGAGAAAAGGATAAGCAGTTCTGCTTTTTCGAGGACCAATGCACCAAAGATCGTCCGAGGAAATGACAAGTACCAGATGTTGATTTGGTCCACACGATCACCAAAGATAGTCAGGAATATCCAATGAGATCAAAAGTAGAGCCCTTGGGGTACCATAATCCTAGTGTTGGTGTGTGAGCTAGATATCAAGAATATGCTTCAAGCCTTATGGTGTGATTCCTTCGGTAGCTTGAAATCGGGCACACATGCAAACACTAAGCATTATATCTGCCTAGATCACATAAGTACAATAAGAACCAATCATGGAGCGATACCGGATCAAGTCAATACCATTTTCACGGCATAGATGGCCATTTTGGGCATTGAATTTTGACGCTTTGCAATCTTGCATGCCAATTTCTTCGGACATCTTTGAGGTTTTTCCAGATATGAATATGCCATTGTGTTGTTGAAATTTGAAGACCTAAGAAGAATTTCAACCTCCCATCATAGACATTTGATATTCTTCACTCATATAGGAAAATTCATCACTATAACGTGGTTAGACAGCCAAAGATAATATCATCAACATATATTTGGCACACAAAAGTTCACCATCATAGATTTAGTAAAGAGAGTAGGGTCGAGTGAACGGTGTGAACCATTCTTCAGAAGAATTCCTTCAATGTATCATACCACCCCAGGGGCCTGCTTGAGCCATAGAGGGCCTTGTTGAGTCTCAAGACTTTGTCGATTCTTTGGATCTTCAAACCTTTGAGCAACATATACTTCTTCCTCAAGCTTACCATTGAGGAATGCACTTTCCACATCCATTTGATATAAAGTGATTTATGATGGTTAGCATAAGCAAGGATATGGAATAGCCTCAAGTCTAGCAAAGTAAAAGTTTCATCAAATCAATTCTTCAACTGTGTAGCCTTGAGCTACAAGTCGCCTTTTCCTCACCACAAGGCCATTTTCATCTTGCTTGTTGGGTAGATCCACTTTGTGCCAATGATATTATGTTGGGATCCGGACGTTCCACCTCACATTGTTGAGCTCGAATGATGTACTTCTTTTGCTCCGAATCCACCAGCTCCGAAATGCTTCATCTACCTTAGTGGGCTCTGGATAGAGACAAAAGCATAGTGCCACAAAAGTTAGATAAATTGAAGCTTTTGAGCGGTGAGAGGACCCGGCTTCAATGTCATCGATGATCTTGTCAACTTGCACTTCTTTTTGCAACCGAGGATGAAATGGTTGTCGCCGAGGAATTTGATCAAATTTTCTTCAAGACCATTTTCTTCAAAGATTATCTTCAGTGCATCACCGACGTTTCGAGGAATGAATTCTTCAAGAGATTCTTCAAAGAGAATGACATCCTCGCTGTTTTGAACTTGATAGATTCCTCAGGCTGGTTCATCTAACAGTATAGGTGCTCTTTGCAGCCATTAGTTTCATCGAACCGACATCTACAGATCAACAATCTTGTGAAGAGGGATGTTGAAGACTCAGAGGGTGCTAGTCCTTTCCGTAACCAAGCATAAACCTTCATGTGCTTTCTGCAAATTTAGAATTGTGATGAGGATCTCTAATCCAGATTTAGCACAAGACTTTGAAATAACTCACATTGGGTTTCTTGTCGCGAGGAGTTCATAGGCCTCTTGAAGAATTTTGGAAGATATACTGTGATATGTGGCACGCGTATCAATTGCATCAATCCAAAACGACTTGGGCTTTTATTCATCAAGCATAGTGCGAGCCATCTCAACAAGAGTTCGTTTTGCGCCCACGACGCCATTTTGCCGAGGGTATAGGAGGATAACTCATGAGTAATACCAAGTTCATCAAGATAGGCATCAAGACCGAATTTTGAACTCGGCCCATTGTCACCCCCGATGTGTGATCTTCACACCAAAGTTGTGAAGCCCTCAAGGAAAATCGCTTGAAGACTTCCCACTTCATTTTTGTAGTAACAATTGTACCCATTGTAACGAGAGTAATCATCAACAAAACAAAGCCATATAAAGATGCATCATTAGTGACCGATAATGATTAGGACCAAAGAGGTCCATGTGAAGCAACAATGGACGAGTAGTGGTCATGATAGTCTTCACGGATGCTTGGCCTTGGTCATTTTTCCATTCAGGCTCCACACAAGTGATCCTTGAGGAATTTGACATTTTCAATGCCAATGACATGCTTCTTCCCAAGCGCAGTAAATTCCTCATGCCGGACTGTCGCCATGCCATAGCCTTTTCCAAGCTTTTTTAAGTAGACACACGGCTGTTGTGGTCCTAGAGAAATCAATATACAAGTCTCCTCTCCTAAAGCCTTCAAGACTTTGGAATTGTCACTTCCATATCACAACACAACGATATTTCCAAAGACAACAACCATATCAAGATCACAAAGCATTGAGATCGACATGAGGTTGTATCCTAAGGACTCAACAAGCATGACTTTGTCCATGTGTATGTCCTTAGAGATCGCAACCTTACCAAGACCCAATACCGACTTTTGCCTTTGTCAAGAAAGATGATATGCTTCGATGTGACGGTGAAGGAGATCCATCAATAAATTCTTGTCACCAAAATGTGATTTGTACATCCACTATCGAGGACCCACTATTGGTTTTTGGTTGATCATCCCGCAGATGAATTAGGTAACTACGATCTCATATACTTCAAAGGAAGAATATGATATCAATTTCATCTGAATTTCATCAGCAAGATACGATAAGAAGATGAGGACGGGAAATGAAAGTTCATTTCTTCATGATTAGCCCGGTCCTTTCGGCATTTTTCGCCCCAAGAAATTCTTCAGACAAGCACGCCCGAGACCTGACCCCCGAAGAGATTAGTTCTTTTCTTCACCACCCACATCCAAGGGGTCAAAGAGTTCATCACTCATGAAAGCACCATATGAGAATGGTGGCATAGAGGCCAATCCATTTGCTTCACATAAGAGGGGTTAGGTAAGCATATGAATAAGGAGAAATTCTTGAGGACTTATGAACATATTGGTTTGAAGAATAATGCACATATTCATATCCTTAGCTCTACCCTAAAAGAGTTGTTAGCACGATGATAATCAATGAGGACTTTGATCCTTTTGAGGAATTTGATCCACGGAGGAATTTGGTCCAGATGAGGACTTGGATCCATATGAAGAATTTGGTCCATATGAAGAGTTTGATCTGGGTTCCTATTCTTCCTGTGGTGTCATGAGGAAATTCACCAAGACTTTCAAGGCACTTCTTGGGAACCCAGATTTTCTTCATAGGGGAACCGCTCCCGCAGTTAGTGCCAACATATCTAGCAAATACTTCACCATTCTAATTTTTGAACAGTTTATAGTTGAGTCAAATGACTCATCGAAGAATGAGGAGATTCCATGTAAAGCAGATAAGTTAGATGGATCAATCGAGGTCCTTTGCAGAACCCATGAGGTTTTGGGATACCCCAAAGCCCAATATGTTCCATCAAGATTGAGTTTCCTCTCAAAGGCAATACCTCTTCCTAGGGTTCCTTTGAGGATCTGCTTTGCACATCACAAAGAGTCTGATGCCCTTTGAGGCTTTTG